>OZ030006.1:85388631-85558631 GCA_964023405.1 Apodemus agrarius | reverse complement strand
CTGCCTGCAGTTGTATATTGTAGTCACCTGTCTAGGACCTTTAACATGGGTGTAGCTTTAATTGTAAAAATTGTATCCATTTTCCCTGGTCTCCCACACAACATCACACTTGTGCATGTAAACACCTTGTATTTAGAAAGACCTGCGGATCTGTAAAGATTAGGCTGCCTAGGCAGGAGAATGGGTCTCGGGAGAATTAGTGAGTAAAGATCTATTTTCTTGGGCTTCTTTCTGAAACTGTTACATATCCTGAAGAACTTCCTCTGACCTCTCCATCCTGTGCCCTGGAGATGAGTCTTTTCTTTGGTATCCTTATGATTATGCACTGAGGATATGTCTAAACTAAAGGACATATTTATACAGGAGAGGAGAGATGGAACAAACTTGGATAGTGGAAGAATGGCAGGAGAGAAGGGTTAAATGTGAGGAAATGGGTCCTGACAAAAACTCTTATAGGATAAAAAATGTGCTAAAGCAAATCAGATGCCATCCATGAAACAGCTCCCAATAAGCCAACATACCACTGACCAAACTGAAGGGGGAAGCTGTCCCCAGAAAGAACTCCCACAACTGCCATTTGAAGAAACATCAAAGATGGCTGTTCACAAAGGACTCATCCCAGTACCTGGCACCAGTTGGGTGAGTCATCCTATGGAAACCAGTCACCTTTGTGGTCTAACATTGGGCAGGGCATCAAAAAAAAAACATAGTTCTCTATTCAAAAAGAGTTAAGAGATGGTTTATTCTGAGTGAAATGAGTGACCATGGTCTGGGAACATGGGTTTAGGTTGTCCCAATGATGTTCTCCAACATAGAATGGCTACATGAACAACTAATAGAAAAACCATAAAGATATTTACAATATACATTGGTCTTTATGGGTTTTATATGGTATCTGATGACAATCTTTGCTTTAAGGGACAATGCAAGCTAAGATTTTACCTGAGAGTCATAAAGATGTTAGGTCAGTACAGTGACTAGAAAGAATGACAATGCAGGGGACTCTAAATAGCCCAAGATAAGTTAATTGTGGATCTACAACATTCCAAGTCTCTACAACATTCCAAGTCTCTAACAAGTTGTAGTCAGCAGCCTTGTAGAGTCCTTACCAACAAATAGAGGGTGTTTTGTTTTGCTTTGTTTTTTTTTCTGGTAACTTCAGCTCATGTTTCGAATGTAGGAAGTAATAAATCTTTGCTGTACTTTACAAAATGATTCTAACCTGTTAGGCAGTTAGGATACATGTTCGAATTATGTTTGATAAGGGGGAAGATGAGGTCTTTATGCTTTCTTCATCACCTTTTTTTTTTTATCAAGTCCCACTTTCTACACACTTCAGTGACATATAAGGCCATTGTCTCATTCTTCTAGAAAGCATATATAGGATAAATAAGATAACTAGTGGAAGGGATGCACCTTGTTCCTCATTAGCATCTTACTGAAGCCATCAACTGTAAAGTGCATCCATGCTGGCCATCCTCTTGGCCAGGCAGTCCTATTCTCTTCTGCTTCTGGATGCACTTTAGCCAGATGACAGGGGGAAGATTTGGTGTTCAGCTAAGGAGCTGTTAGTGTGTGGCTGTGGTCTGTATAAAGAAATTACGCATGACTCTGCAGACTGTGGGTGTTTTGTGGGTAGAATCACCTGTACACAGAGTGAGGCACAGCTATATGAGCTCAGCGGCAATCACCAAAATGCAGTGACAGGCATGGCAGCATGAGATCAGCTGTATGTGCTAATGACAGAGGCAAAGGCTAACAGGACAGGGATGAGAAAACCTTCCTGAGTGGGTGCCAGGAAACTGCTAATCCCTAGCCTCCTGTCTCAGTCACCTGAAGTTGAAAGTCAGATGTCAGAGGACTGAAGACTGAGGTGCTCCACAGGTCCCTATAACCCTGAGTCGTATCATTAAAGAGGCACCACCTAGGCCGTCTCATTGCAGGAACTCAGCCACTCTGCTGTTCTCAAAAGTAATTACTTCCTGGGGCATGCTGGTTCATCTTGCCTAGCAGTGTCATCCTGTTGGTCTCCATCCCAGACTTTCTATGTTCTTCCTGTCTTATGTTTTTCCCACCATTCAACACCTAACAAAGGGCTGAGGCACTTTGTTGCCTGCCTTATTAAGAGTGGGTGTCTGTTAGAAAAATCATGGGCATGGTATATTCGGGGAACCCTTGTTTTCTGGAATGAACACTGGAGGTGTAGGGAATCAGAGAGCCTTTCTTATTCTAAAGTCACCAATTAGTATGACACTGTAGTCAGTGTTATTTGCATCTCTGCTGTCCAGTGCTGGGAGCCACTTCCAAAAGAAAGGGTTCCTCTCTTTTGTGTAGTTGTTAGAGTTTTTTTCTTTGTTTTGTTCTATTCTCTCTCTCTCTCTCTCTCTCTCTCTCTCTCTCTCTCTCTCTGTGTGTGTGTGTGTGTGTGTGTGTGTGTGTGTGCGTGTGTCTGTCTGTCTGTCTGTCGGTGTGTTTGCTTTCTATGTTCTTTCTGGGCACTCATTAAAATTCAGTTAAACAAGAATTATAGACATTCAGCCTTGCAGTCATTCATGAACCCTTAGCCTCAATCTTCTTTCTGTAAAGCAGCGGTCCCCAACATTCCTAATGCTGTAACTATTTAATACAGTTCCTCATCTTTTGATGACCCCTGACCAAAAAAGTTATTTTGTTAGCTGGGCGGTGGTGGCACACGCCTTTAATCCCAGCACTTGGGAGGCAGAGGCAGGCGGATTTCTGAGTTCGAGGTCAGCCTGGTCTATAAAGTGAGTTCCAGGACAGCCCAAACTACACAGAGAAACCCTGTCTTGAAAACAACAACAAAAAAAAATGTTATTTTGCTGCTACTTCATAATTGAAATTTTGCTATTGTTATGAATCATAATGTAAATATCTGATATGTAGGATATCTGATATGTGACCCCAAAGGGGTTATGACCCACTGGATGAGAACAGGGGTTTCATTGTTTTGACCATTGCTGTGAGTACAATTTCCATTATACTTGACAGAATAGCTTCCAGAGACTTTGAGATTCATGGTTGATGCCTAGTTCAGAGAGAATTCCTAAAGCTACAGGATCTTGTATGAAAATCTGAACTTTCTGCTATGACAAAGGCTCTCATTCATGAAACTTCTCAGGAACATCCAGACTCCTTTCAGCTTTCAGCTATACTTACAGAGTTGAAGTAGTTTAGACAAATTCCCTGTCTCTTGCTGTCAGCTGGATCTTCCTTCAGCAACAACCATAGGTAGCTTAACTGTAACTGCCTGCAGTTACATTGAACAGGTTACCTGGAAGGGAAGTTGGGGATGTATGGGAAGGCGGTGAAAAGAGATCAAGACCAAGACAACACCTGCTGCTCAAGGTCTCAAGGTTTAATAGAGGACTCCAAATATATAGGTTGAGGAAAACCCTTCCCCCAAAGGCTGGGCGCTTCTCTGCAGAACCAGTACAGTTGCTTCACAGGTAGCTGGTGTTTCTTAGGAAACTGCAGATCCTTGAAGAACAATGGACTTCTCCTTGGTCTGAGCTCTCCTCCCTAGGTAGAGGGGTTTATGGCTAGCACATGAACTCCCACTCAAAGGCTGGGAGAGGCGCTTCACATTGGTCAAGGTCAAGTTCCTGCCAGGTGTCATGGCACCCCAATGAGGCTCTCTGCACTTAACAGAAATCTTTCTACTGTGTTGTTTCTTGGTACTAATTTTATATCTACATGCACTGACCTCCTTTCCTGCTTTAGTCTGCTGCCTGGCTAAATTAACAAATTGCTACTATACATTCTTGTGAAACTTGGATGTGAGTCCACTCTCGCTTCCACAATAATCATCTTTCATGTATCACATTCTCTTAGCATTTATCAGAATAATTTTTTCATAAACATATATTAAACCTTAATCATTTTGGCTTTTGAAAGATCATGCATTTGGCACTTATTATGTCTAAAGAAACCATTTGTTATCAGTGCTGAAACTAAGGCCCTGAGAAGCTATTACGTACCTGAGAACACAAATTGAGCTGCACGTGAAACTGACTTCTGAATCCAGAGAAGATGTCTCAAGTCCATCTTTTCTGGGATCAAGGTCAGGTCATCCTTAGAAGACTAGTAATTAGGCAGGAATATCTGTTCTGTCAGCTCTTAGACCAAGACCCTCAGGCTCAGCCAAGAGGACTCCCCTAAATTTATATCAAGAAGGCACCAAGGACCCCATCATTTGGAATGTGTGTGCCCACTAAGATGCCTTCTCCATGACACCTCGTCACTGTGATTTGGGAATACAAATGAAATAAAGGAGGAAATGGGCATAGTGGAGAAGGTGGCCTTGATAAAAGAGACTACACAGAACAAGGAGGAAAGAAAAGTGAATGAGGATGATTATAAATTTCTCTCTCTCTCTCTCTCTCTCTCTCTCTCTCTCTCTTTCTCTCTCTGTGTGTGTGTGTGTGTGTGTGTGTGTGTGTGTGTAACTTACAATAAGATAGAGAATGCTCTTCTCAGTGAACAATAGATCATTTAACAAGAATACTTTAGGACCAAGCTTGAGAAACCTCTATTGAAGTTGTTGGTCAGGGTAAAGACCATGAGAGTCTCATAACATACAGGCTGTTCCTGTGCCCTTAGCTGGTTGATTTTCTCTACTGCTAAAGACACCATTTGATTGGACACAGGACTTGGAGGATTTGACACACAACTTGGAGGATTTGTGCTAGAATTGACCTGAGGGAATAAGGGGAGAGATTGACATGGGAAGAGTTACAGAGAGGGTGCAAAGGAGGAGTATGACATAGGAGGAGTTTCAGGAAGGGTATGACATGGAAGAA
Organism: Apodemus agrarius; assembly: GCA_964023405.1. Classification (NCBI taxonomy): domain Eukaryota; kingdom Metazoa; phylum Chordata; class Mammalia; order Rodentia; family Muridae; genus Apodemus; species Apodemus agrarius. The sequence continues at coordinate 85,553,811 of OZ030006.1, read as the reverse complement.
TACAGGAAGGGTTAGAGGGAAAAAAGGGATGGGAGAAAATTATATACTCACATTTCAATTAAAATAAAATATCCATCTTTTTAAAAGCAAGAGCTAAGATCAGCATGCAGAAGTATACAAATCAATCCATTCTTATCTCCTTGTACTAAGCTCAACTCCAAGTGGATCAAGGACCTCCACATAAATCTAGACACACTGAAACTAATAGAAAAGAAACTGGGGAAGAGCATTGAGGACATGGCACAGGGGAAATTTTCCTGAACAGAACACCAATAGCTTATGCTCTAAGATCAAGAATTGACAAATAGGACCTCATAAAATTACAAAGTTTCTGTAAGGCAAAGGACACTGTGAATCAGACAAAACAGCAAATTGAGAATCTAATCTAACAAATTGAGAAAAGATCTTCACCAACCCTATATCTGACAGAGGGCTAATATCCAATATATACAAAGAACTCAAGAAGTTAGACTCCAAAAAGCCAAATAACCTTATTAAAAATGGGGTACAGTGCTAAACAAAGAATTTTCACCTGAAGAACTTTGAACAGCTGAGAAGTACCTTAAGAAATGTTCAACATCATTAGTCATTAGGGAAATGCAAATCAAAACATCCCTGAGATTTTACCTCACACAGGTCAGAATGGCTAAGATTAAAAACTCAGGAAATGTCCTGTCCCACGGGACTTAGTTATTAGTGGGTCCGAGGGGGATCCAGCCTGAAAATGAGAACGGGCGAGATAGAAGAGCAAGACCAAGCAAAATCATTGTCAAGGTCTGTTTATTGTAAAGAGGGCAGGGGGTTTTAAGCAATAAGAAGGGGGAACGGGGAAGGTGGTAGAACTAGAACAGTCAGGTGAAATATACTCAGAATGTGAGCGTGAAGAAGTTTGGGTGAAGGTCAGTTCACTGAATAGCTAGTTCCTGTATGAGGTTCTGGTAAGTAACCATGTAGTCAGTCCATTGTTTAGCCAGTTCCTGGAGCAGTGGGTGAGGAATGGTGCTGAGTCAGTTGCATACGTGACTTAGAAAAACCTGTGAGATGGTTGCACTTCAGCCCCTTTATGTGGGCACTTGTTTCCAACAAGGAATCAGCAGGTGTTGGAGATGTCAGCATCCTCCACTGATGGTGGGATTGCAAGTTGGCACAACCACTCTGGAAATAAGTCTGGCGGTTCCTCAGAAAACTGGGCATGAAACTTCTGGAGGAATTTGTTATACCCCTCCTGGGCATATACCCAGAGGATTCCCCAGCATGCAATAAAGACATATGCTCCACTATATTCACAGCAGCCTTATTTATAATAGCCAGAAGCTGGAAAGAACACAGATGTCCCTCAATGGAGGAATGGATACAAAATATGTGGTATATATACACAATGGAATATTACTCAGCAATTAAAAACAATGAATTCATGAAATTTTTAGGCAAATGGTTGGAACTGGAAAATATCATACTAAGTGAGGTAACTCATTCACAAAAGAACAGACATGGAATGCAGTCACTGATAAGTGGATATTAGACCAGAAGCTCTAAATACCCAAGACACAACTCACATATCAAATTATTCCCAAGAAGAAGGAAGGAGAGGACCCTGGTCCTGGAAAGGCTAATGCAGCATTATCAGGGATTATCAGGACAGAGAAGTGGGAGGAGATTGATTGGGGAATGGGCAGAAGGAAGAGGGCTTATGGGACTTATGGGGGTGTGGGGGTAACCAGGAAATGGAAAATCATTTGAAATGTAAACAAAGAATATTGAAAAAAAGCAAAAGAGAAATCTGGATTTTTAGAATTGCATTTTATGTGAATTTACCTGGAGATACAGGGACAAACATCTGTGCATAAAGCAAAGGCAATAGAGAAAATAAAATATTTTATCCATATCCAATGTGATGAGCCAGTGAGGCTTCTCGGATGACTTAGAGGAGCATGTATAACTAGAAATGCCAGGTGTGGTGATGACTATTCATCCCTGCACCACCCTGGTCAACCAATGTGTAAGCTGATCCAGGAGGAGGAAGGGAGATAGAGGCACTATGGAAGGAATTAATTCTATCCAGTAGCTGAATTTTATGGAGGCATTGATGTTGTCTGTTTTCTTTGGCTTTGTTAAGACCTTTTCCTGTATTCTAAGCTAACCTGGAACTCAAAATCCTCTACTTCACTCTCTCAAGTGTCCGGGTAATGGTGAAACTGCATACATGCACTTTAATGTCTGTTTGTCTGGTATAGTAGAGCCTGCAGATTCTATCATGTGGTGGGGAAAAAAAGAAGGCAGTCAACATTTCAGAGCTTGGATTCTATGATGGCCCTATTAGCAGTTCTATCGGAGACCAGTATTGTGTGCTTATCTACTAATAAGCAATTTGGGGCTAGCATTTGCTCTTTAGTCTTAAATTGATGGATAATTCGACCTCTATTAACAAAAGTGATGAAAGGAATCACATTTCAGTACTTAACTGACACTGCAAGTAGGAAATGGAAAAAAATGCAATGACCTCTGAAATGTTGTGAGCTCTTTTCTACTGAAGTCTTTTAACTTTTAGATAATAAACTTCAAGCTATTCTTATTTTACAATTCTGCTTGGCACACTCATTTCTTGGATTCAGCCACACAACACAGAAGATAGGCTGTTCTCTCACCTTTATGCGACCTATCAGCTTTTCATAGCAGGCATCCAAACTTTAATAGTCTAAATGTGGATTATAGACACACAGTTTAATAACTAAGACACCATCATTTTTTTACTTCCCCAAACAATACGTTTTTATGTTTACATTAATATTTCAACTCATGAATTAAAATATCCCATTACTATGGCATTGGGCAGATCGTTAATAATGTCCATTTTACAGGGAAACAGCATCAGCTGATTTTTTTTATGTACAAGACCATGCCCTCTATCCTATAGAGGGAACAGAAACTTATCCATCTTCTCCTTCCTGCCTTCCTGGAGTTCAAAATATCTATAGAGAAATGAGACATTACTCTTTCTCCACATCCTCGCCAACACCTGCTGTCACCTAAGTTTTAATCTTAGCCATTCTAACCGGTATGAGGTGAAATCTCAGGGTTGTTTTGATTTGCATTTCCCTAATGACTAATGATGTTGAACATTTCTTAAGGTGCTTCTCAGCCATTTGAAGTTCTTCAGGTGAAAATTCTTTGTTTAGCTCTGTACCTTATTTTTTATAAGGGTTATTTGGCTCTCTGGAGTCTAACTTCTTGAGTTCTTTGTATATATTGGATATTAGCCCTCTGTCAGATATAGGGTTGGTGAAGATCTTTTCCCAATTTGTTGGTTGCCATTTTGTCCCATTCACAGTGTCCTTTGCCTTACAGAAACTTTGTAATTTTATGAAGTCCCATTTGTCAATTCTTGATTTTAGAGCATAAGCTATTGGTGTTCTGTTCAGGAAATTTTCCCCTGCCCATGTCCTCAATGCTCTTCCCCAGTTTCTTTTCTATTAGTTTCAGTGTGTGTGCAACCTCACTTAAGAGAGTGTCTGTCATCATATTGTGTAACCTATGCAAAGAAGCAGGGCTCTAAAATGGAACATATTGAGAGACCTGAAGACATAATATAGTCAGTTGTCCAATGAGTAAATTGGGAGTCCAGAAAAATTATGTGGTTAGCTTGTAGTAACCACTTGCTTCTGAGAAAGATGAATTTAAATATAGTCACCACTAACTTATAACTTATTGTTTTATCTACATACCTTGATGGCTAGTTATCCTTCTTAAATTTTACATGGGTATATATCTAGGTCACATACGATACATTTTGCTTTAAATCAGCATGCTTCATCTAGTTCATTCATCGCCCTCTCTTTCTCCAACCCTGAAATGTCTTATCATTTAATACATAGAGGGTCTCATCCTAAATGACTTTAAAATCTATATACTCATCTGCAAACCTCTGGGTTCATATACATATGAAATGCTTGGTTATCATCTGAAAATGAATGAATATATATTCTCCTTCCTGTGCCTTAATTTACAAATTTAACCATATTTGAGAAAATTCTTGCCAAGGGAGAAGCTGAAACCCTGCTATGCCTTCATTTTCATGGTTCTGATATGTTTGTTATGGTAGACTATGTCCCACTACTCCTTACTCCTTCCCTTGGCCTTTTTTTTTCCTGGGTTTTGCTTCCACAAATAACACTTGAATGAGCATGCCATTCATCCATTTACTGTTCTTTTGATAGAGATTACTTCATCCAGTCAGGGATGTGCTTTAGCAACAAGACTGCTTCCCTTGGAAAGCTAGAGCAATGTGTCTTTGGCCCTTCAACTGTTTGGAGTCTTTCCTGCACCACTGCCTTTGCAAGTACAGTTGGTATAGAGTTAATCTCACAGTGCATTTATCTGATGATAAATGAACTCCCCCTTCATGTCTTCAGCTCATTGGTTCCCTGTTAAATTTGCTTTCTCAATCTTTTACCCACTTTCCCAACAGATTATTTAATTTCTTTTACATTTTTAAGGGCTTTTGGTTTAATGTAGATATTTTTTCAAATAAAATTAAAAATTTTAATATAGATATTTTTCAAATACTTTTCAATTTATGATTCTGACAGTACCAAATTCTGCCACCTTTTTTCTCAAATCTGTACATATATATATATATATATATATATATATATATATATATAAATTATGGAAATGTTTATATTATACAAAAATCTTAAATTTCATCTAGCTATCTATTGTTTTTTCTTAATTTGTGTTTTATCATAAACACATAGTATTGCTTCCCCTATTTTATACTGATGGTTATTAGATTTTAATGTTTACATGACTTTTATTTATGTCTTACACTTAAATGCTCTAGTTTATATTCATACATCTAGGATTTTTTTTATCTTAAACATGATTAAAAAGCAAACCCTCCTTTTCTTTCCTCCTAGATAACGTATTCGCTGTTTCTCTTAGATTCTTTAGCAGACTTGAAATGACTCTTTTATCAAAGACTAGAATTCCACTTAAGTCCAGACCCATTTCTGGAAACTCTGGTTGCAACGGTTCTCTATCACCATGGGCCTGGTCAGTGTGTCACAGATTTAGTTCCAGTGGCACTGCAGGATTTTATGATTCTGACAAGTCAAGTTCCAATCATGACTTCTAAAATAGTTATGAAAGGAAGTCATATAAAAAACTCATCTAATAAATAGCACTGGAATGTAAACAGAAACTAATCAGTCAAAATAATATTAGTACAGTTAGAATAATGTTTTGGTCGGGCAGTGGTGGCACACGTCTTTAATCCCAGCACTTGGGAGGCAGAGGCAGGTGAATCTCTGAGTTCAAGGCCAGCCTGGTCTACGAGAGTGAGTTCCAGGACAGCCAGGGCTACACAGAGAAACCCTGTCTCAAAAAAAATCAAACAAACAAACCAACAAACAAAAACCAAAAACAAAAGAACACACTGAACAACAACAACAACAAAAGAATCATTTTTTGGAGTTTTTTTGTTGTTGTTGTTTTGTTTTTTTTACCAGATAGAGACATTTTGTTGTTGTTGTATGTTTCTTGTGTATGTCATTTTGTTACCATATGCTTATCCATTTTTCTGTCCTAGGGATTGAACCTATGACAGCTGTACATGCTAGAAGCTGCTCTGATACTGAGCTACACCTCTAAACCTTTTTCTTACCTTTTAAGATAGAGTCTCGCTGCCTTGTCCGGGCCAACTTTCCACTTGTACTCTAGTCCAGGCAGGCCTTGAACTTGGGACTCTCCTGCCTTTGTCCTTCGAGGTCTCGGAAGATTGGCCTGTACCATTAATCTAGTTTCAAGTAGAAAATGAGCTTATGTGATCTTATAAAAGTGGCACTTCTGTACTTTTTTCCCAAAAAGCATATTAATGGTCCTGCTTTCTTGATTCCACAGGCCAGTTCATCCAAGGACTCATCCCTGTGTCTTCCCTCTGAGTTCCAACTACTTCTCAGTGGAAAGCATACTTGGAACAGACACTCGAGTGCTCTTGGAGAGAGGTTCCATGGGGACTGTACCTGACCCTCTGAGGGTAACTAAAGCTTCGATAGTGGCAGCTTCAGGGGAGGAAGAGTCTCGAGGAGGGCTGCAGAGTGTCTCACCACAGCCAGCTCAGCCAGATAAAAATGCTAGCGGCATTGGCAACGCTCCTGCAGAACTCGGCCTCAGGCTCAACGCAGCTGCTCAGACCCTGATGCAAGCTTGCGTGCATGAGTCCAGCCAGCGAGACATGGCATCTCCTGGTGTCATCAATGAGGCAGAGCAAGTGTCTCCTGAACAGAAAACTCCTGATGATCCCCAGCTTCAAGGAAGCAAGGAGTCGGCAGCGCCGGGTACAAATGCTACTGCAGAAAAGGAATTTATATCTGCGCCGTTTTTAATGTCTGCAGCCCAGCCCAGTCACCATGCCATCCGAAGTGACCCACCAAATGCTAGCACCTGTCCAGTACCTGAAGATTCCTTGGTGAGATCAGAGGCCAACTCAAACGGTGAGAAACCTGAAACGTCATGTTCTCCCACCAGGGTCACCTGTTGCCGTAACAAAAATGAAGTACACTGTGATTTTCCTTCTCCAGAGAACAGCCAGGCAATAATTGTGCAGACTCCAGATACAGCAATGAGGATTCACTCCTCCCCTTCTGCAGACAGACATGAGGGGGAAGGGCAGAAAGCGGTCAGTAACGCCACAGTGGTGTCCAGTGAACCTCCAGCCAGAGGAGGATGCTCGGAGAACAAAGAGACCTCTGCCACTGCCTTAAACACCACAGCTGTAAGGTCGGAAAATCCTCCACTCTCCCCCCTCACCAGCAGAGAGGCCACATGTTCTTCAGACGCAAGGCAGGCACTGCTGCCCGCACAGCATCCTGTGTCAAGGTTCAAAGAAGCCAGTACGATGACCTGCCAAGCTGAAAGCGAGGCTAAGGAGGCCCCTGGCAGGGCTTGGCAGGATGCCGAGGTGCAGGCGGTGGCCAGTGTGGAGAGCAGGTCTGTCTCTACCAGCCCCAGTATCCTCCCTGCATATTTGAAGGAAAATCCTGCTCCTGAGCCGGAGAATGGGCAGGAGCAACTGCGAGTCATTTGCCACAGCAAGGGCAGTGGAAGCCACCAGTTGGAACTCTCTAACAGCATGGTGGTAGACCCCCAGGAGGCAAGGCAGGGCCCCAGCATTGTTCCGCAGGTGCATATCCAGGCAGCTGTTCCCGCTCCTGCAGCTTTCAAGGGGGGATGCAAACCAGTCAACCAACCAGCTGAAGGCCTTAAGTCTCCACTGATCCGCGTGGTCTCCGGTCAACAGCCGGATACAGAGGAAGACCTAAGGTCTTCAGTAAGCAAAGAGGCAACCTCCAGACAACTTGCAGGTACTAATCCTGACTCCCAGAAAGCTAGTCCCATTGGCCAGATTTCCCTCCCGGCAGGGAGTCAAGCTGAGATAAGCCAGGGGCAGGAGAACTCTGGACCCGGGGAACCTGAATTTTTAGTGAAAACTACAAATGACCACAAAGCAGAGTTAGGCTGCAAACCATCCAACTCCCGTGGAGAAGCCAACAAAGACCACCCCCCGGAGAGCTTGGACCCCACTGATAAAAGAGGTGCAAAGGACAAGAAGCCTGCTTCTCCTCTTATTGTGAAAGACCAGGCACCTGGAGCCACCAACACCCTAGATGCCAAAACCCTACTGCTAACTCCTAAATCTCAAGGAAATGAAGGGGAAGGAGCAGAGGTCAGTCCTGCACCCTCCCCGGGGAGGAAGAGCCAACAGAACACCTTGGAAGAACACAGGCAGACCAAGACAGTCACAAGTCTGAGCCTGCCATCAGATGGCACAGGTGACTCGAGCCCAGGCTCTGGTAAGAGGACCCCTTCTCGCTCAGTCAAGGCCAGCCCGCGCAGGGGCAGCCGGGTCAGCGAGTTCCTGAAGGAGCTCAACGTGACAGCTGCGGCTGCCCAGGTGGGGCTCACCCCTGGAGAGAAGAAGAAACAGCTGGCTGCAGAGTCCAAGCTGCAGCTGAAACAGTCCAAGCAAGTGAGGGACGTGGTGTGGGATGACCAGGGCATGACCTGGGAAGTGTATGGCGCTTCCTTGGACCCAGAGTCCCTGGGCGTTGCCATCCAGAACCATTTGCAAAGACAAATTAGGGAACATGAGAAATTAGTGAAAACACAAAGTGGCCAGACTCGAAGATCCATTTCCTCAGATTCTTCCTCAAGTAAGAAGCTTAAAGGGAGACAACAGGGTGTTCTGCAGTCCATGCTGCAAAACTTGCGGCGCCCCAACTGCTGTGTCCGACCTGCGCCATCCTCCGTGCTGGACTAAAGGGGAACTGCACTGGCGTATGAGCTGTGGTATTCCTTGTGTCTATTCATGTTGAAGCTTAGAAGTTTGGGTTTCTGTTTTGGTTTGAATTTGTTGTCATTATATTCTGAGAGACTAGGAGTAAACGCAACGATTAAGTTTAAAAATTAGCTAGTACGAATCGTTGGGTTCTCCACAAATAAAATGCTGCTTCATCCTGATAAAATACCAGAAGCGAAGCAAAGCTTGCAGATAGTCTGAGTTCAGAAGAAATGATTGTCACTGCGGTTTTTTTAATCCATTATTATTTATACACACATTTTTATGACACACAAGTCATTTGGTATTTTCACCTCAGTCTATCATAGGGTGGTATTTCCAGTAAAATACCTGCTTCTGTTAAAACTAGCAAAAACAGCTATTAGCAACCCTGGTAATTTCTGGAATTACTGAAGTAAGGTTGCTAGTACCACAAAAAAAGTTGCTAGTACCGCAAGAGGATGCTAGTACCATAAAAGTTTAAGTAGCTTATAAGAACCTTAATGTGAAAAGTCGAGAAAAAAAAATGTGTTATTCCTGGGACAAATGAGGTGAAATGAAAATATTCAAAATATATAAAAATATGAACTAGCTATAGACATCTAAAGCTAACCCTTTTTATGTGAACAAGTTCTTATTAGAAAAGTTGGCTATACCTCCAAATATGAATACTCCCTGTACCAAACATGAGCTTACATATGTACATTTTCCTGCATGGGAAGCGAAGTGCATCCCTGTGCTACAAACCACATTAAAATGGTATTTTCTTACACTAGAGGAAGTGTCTGGGACTGGAGTCTTGAAACTAAGGAGGACAGTGAATTTTGTATTGTGAGTGTGTCCTCTGCTAACAGTTTCTGATTGCTTAAATGCACAATCCAGACTCCTTCAGATGTATCGCTTTCAAGCGGCATGCTGTTATACTTCAGAGATCTTCGTGAAATTATAGTTTGAACATTGGGTGGCCTTCTTCCCTCACTGGTTTCTACACAAGGTTAGACAGTCATGGGAACATCCGTGGCACACTGAGTTGGGGTGATGGCAGCAGCTTGAGCATTGAGGTAGGATGGAGAAGGAGCATGGTCTAGGTTGAGGGAAGGCCTTCCAGCATTCATGGTGTAGACAACGCTAATCTGAAGGTTACAGCTAACACTTCAGACTTAGCTGTGGAAGAAAGAGCAAGAGCCTTTTTCTAAAATCACTCCTGATAAGCTAGAAAAGAGGACCTGCCGTGTATCTTTTTTTTTTCCTTTAAAGACTCGACTATCAGTGATGCAGCCACACATTTTGGCTTTTCAAAGTTTTTTTCTATTTTGTAGACTAGAACCATAAAAATTATATGTAAGCTCCAAATCTTGAGCTACATTGCATTTGATTTCTACAAGAGCAATTTAACTGAATATGTAGCTGCATAAGTAGACCATGGTGACAGTACTCTCCGCGTTGGAGAATGATAATTACAGTGTTATACTTGGAACTTATAATGAATTTCTTAATAAGGCACATTTTCAGCTTCTTACTAATTGGCTTCTATTAAGGATGCTTTATAAAGTAGGAATTACTGTCAAATTACTGATCAAATTGTTATACTAATGATTAGAGATTTAGTATAAAACCCTCTCTTTTAATGTAAGTACTCATTTGTCTCAGGCACGTGTGCAGGGATTTTATCGGTCTCCTATCTTACACACACCCAGGCCTTCTGTCACAAGTCAGCACCCATACTGTGTATGCACAAGCACACTCCCTATATACACATACACAGGAGCAGCTGTCCACAGGGTCCACTCCAGATGGTGGGCCCTAGGAATTCTTTGCTGCAAAAGAGCTACAACAGGCTGTTCCGATGGTCAAATAAAAGAGAAAAGACAGTTCTGACCAGCAATAATGTTTGTGGATTTAAAGTAAACATGCAGTGCATAGATTGTTAGGCCTGAGAAAGTTGTAAGCGTCTTTCCCAAATTCAGTAAATCAAACCTGCTCATTTTGGTATGGTGCCTCTCAAAGCAAAACCTTAAGAAGAACTATTTGATTAATAAATTTGGTTTTCTTTGATACCAGAACTAAATTTTTAATTTGTACAAAGACTCTAGAAACATCACAAAATGGTACAATTGGGTTTTTGCTTTTTTTTTTCTTTTTCATGCTACAGAGTTGAGAGCTTTTAGAAACATCCATGGAAATTGCCTCGCCAAACGGATACATTAAGCTGCAAACTTGCTCGGGCGTTTATATTATGGTACCTACTCATAGACACTCACATAGTAAAACCCCTATTTGACGTTTTCCCTTTTCATAAGCTCATGACACATAATACAACCTTCAGGATATCACTGGACCTCCTGTCTTCCTCATCCAGGTAGGCACACATGGCTGTCCTGGAACACCCTGTTTGCGAAGATAGAGAAATATCACTCTATCACTGTTCTTGCTTTGTCTTGTGACATACACTGGTTTAAGAGTTATTTATGTCTACTATTAATGTTTTTCTTTCTTTTAAAAACGTTTTATTGATTCTTTGTGATTTTCCCATCATGTACCCCAGTTCCACTCATCTTCCTCTCCTCTCATAACTGCCATCTACCCTTGCAACCTCGCCCCAAAACAAACATACAAACAAAATAAAACAAAACATAAAAAACCACCTCATCATGAAAGCTGTAGTGTGTCACAATGTGTCCCACAGTATGTCTCTCTGTACACACATCTTCACTTGCAAATGTTTATTGCAATGTGTCATTGGTCTGGTTCAAGGTATCTGGCTTCTGTGACACCATCAGTATTGGCTCCTCTCTGGGACTCCTCCTGGTCATTCTGTTGTTGTCCTGTGTCATGGAGAACATCCAGCTTGGATCAGCAGGACCTGCCCTTTTACACACCCCAAGAGTTCATAGAAAATGTAGAACTCAGATATAACTGAAGCCCAGATCTGGGGCTTTGAGTTGACCTACCCCAAAATCTACATCATTAATTTCTTTCACATGTCATTTATACCTTCCTAATATATCTTAGATCTTGAAATATAGGTAGTAAATGTTTTATTAAAGAAATAAATAGAAAATATTTCTGGCATCAGTAATAAGGGAAGTGGAACTCAGGGTCTCATATTTCATTCACCATTTACAATGTAAAGATGTTATGCCACTTACCAAGAAATAATAGAGTTCTTATTTTAACTGTGACTATTCTGTTTCTATGACCATGAGACAAACATTCCAGCTTCCATTGTAATTTGTTTATTGTGAATGATTTTATAAGAACCTCATTTTTAATTAGTTGGTTTTGATGCCATGGCCACCTATGTAACATAAAGTAAAATACTGATCAACTTTTGTTTTGAATCAATGGCATAAAATGATATTTTGTTGTGTCAAAATTAATCTGAACCCATGTGTATGTATGTCAAGATGAAATCATTGAAAAGCAGATTCATATATTTCCTTCCACGCCAAGTTCAGGTATATTGAATGGAATTTGATCTTGGATACAAAATCATCCAATACACCTTATTTTGGATATCTGTATTTTCTGTTATAGATTGAGTATAAAGCTGAAGTTGGACTGAATGTACATGTGAATCCTCTACTTAAAGTCTGGACTTTGGACCTGAATCCTAAAGCAGAAAGATAAGGATAAGAACGTTGTAGTTTATCTGGATCTCAAAGACTTGGGGCTTTGCTGTTCCCAGTTTGTACTGTTTTGCTTCATTATTCTGGCCATGGTGTATATAACACACCAAAACCAGAACACTAGGGGATGTCTACTTTTATTAGTAGGGGATGTGTGAAAGTATGCTTTTAATGTCTCTTGTACAGTCTTCTTTGTATTCACTGTTACATTTACTGCAAATATGTGAGAAATCAGTTTCCTTTTATTTGTACAGTGAAAGTGGTTTTTAAAGATCCCCTTCTAGTGTGACATAATTCACCATATCTCCTGTGTATTATATCAGATCACTATAAAGAAAACAACATATTAGAATAACATTTGTGTATAGTTTATGTGCTCTTATTGGATACTAGCCAGTCATAGTCTTATGTACACTAAGATTTAGTAATTATCTACAAGGCTGTCATGGAGATGAGGCTGTCTCTTCTCTTCTGCTTTGTTCTTCGTGGTGTGTGAAAAATAAGCTTGTGAATTTCCCAGTGTGGTGACACTGAACTCTGAAGTCTCTCAAAGTGAGCTGATGACATTGTCACTGCCACAGCTTTGTCAACATGGTGAATCAATGAATCAGAAACCTTGTTTCTGCCTACTCTACCTACTATATCACAATTATACCTGAACATTTTGTTTTCTGGTAGCAGTGTCCCTTGATGTGTGGGCAGCCTCTTTGGTTGGTTCTTTCCCAATGCAGGTCAGCTGCTACTCCATGGCAAATGATACTGGCATTCTGGGAATCTCCTGCTGTCCTTGGGACCATACCATCCCCTAACAAAATTCTGCAACTGATGAGTGATTCTGAAAGGCATCCCTGCAGACACACAGTCTCACAAAGAACCACACAATGTTGAACATTTTTTTGCAAAATAGCTTTGTAAATACTGAAACAGACTTCCACGAACACTATCTTACTTTTGGAACATAAAGTATTCCTTGCCTAAGGAAATCTGGAATGAGGATTTTCTGTCTCACAATGATGTGTTGCTCTGTTTAACAGTGAACACTCACCAGCTCAGCTTTCACTTGCCACAACCGAATAACCTCTCTCAAAGTAATTCCAGTTCATCTGTGTGCATATACAAACAAGAGACAATTTGGAAAAGACTATTAAAAATTCAAGGTGACAGCAATTATAAAGGACATTCAAATAACTGAGGACTCAGAGAGATAACAGTGGGGACCAGAATGGCACAAGAAGATGTCATTTACACTTTTCTAAGACTCAGATATCTCAGAAACCAATTTGAGAATAAGAACTGTTGACTATGAAACTAACGCCAAGCAATATCATGCCAAAAAGAGGCAGTTATACCAGCAAGTGCATCAGCTGTGATCACACATTATGTAATTATAGTTTGCTCTGTGAAGATTGGCGGTAGTTCAGAGGGCACCTGGAGGCACAGTTTCAGCTTTCTGTTGGAAAGCCTGATTAGATGCTTCACATGAAGAAGCAGCTCAATAACCATGAGCAAAGATTATCCCGTGTCTCATGCCAACCATGACAGAGGAGAAGCCACTGATTCAAACTCAAACCAGCTTCAACCAGAAACTTTGTCAAAAAAATTGAATTTATAAAAATTTCTCTTCCTGGACACTAGCAGCCAGATACAATTCACTTAACTCAACCTAGGGGCTTGCAAGACATAGCAAAGAGAAACCGGCTCCCAAATGAAAAAGTACTAAAACACTATCCCTTAATAGCAAAAGAATCTCAAATAATGCCTTATAGAGAATGTTCTAGATGATTTTTGAATACTAACTACTCATCAAATGTCTTTCCGGACTCAAGTTCAAAGCTAATTGGCTGCAAAGTATTGAGAATTAAGTCATATATTTTGCCCCTCAGGAAAAGACACTGATGATCAACCAAACAGTAATTATGATGAGATTATCTCATGATCTATGTGTATGAAAAAGAATTAAATGGGAAAGAAGGTCTAATCTAGATCTCTTCAATGGGGAAATGTCATCAGAGTTTTTCCCCCAACTAGGGAGTAAATTAAATTTGGTTTGGGGTTGTTTTTTGTTTTGTTTTGTTTACATTGCTGCTAGAATTAACTTGTGTTTTTTTTTAAATAACATGTATCTTATTTAGAAAAACTTATAAGTAGTTAAGCAGTTTCTTCTGAGTCACAGGCATTTGAAGACACTTTGTGAAGTTGGTGTATGGATGGGCAGAGGGCACTGGTCTTCATCCAAAGGCAATCTTGATGATTTCATTGTAGGCTCACTAGTATTCATTTTAGGCCACATCTTGGCATAAGTCACTTTCAATAATGTCTTTAAATGATTCAGATACATTTGGAAATGGCAGTATTCTAGACCTGCACCTCTGTCCTTAAAAGAGAGAGATTAATATGGCTTGCTATAAGGAGATCTACGATACCTGCTATTAAATATAAGAGAAGTCAACCATGCTTGAAAACTCAAGGAAAACTCTTAAGTAGCAATTACTAAATCTCTATATTTATTTACCTCTGTTGTAGTAATGTGTGATAATATTGTAGCTGGTTGTGGTACATCCATACATTCTGTAAGTGTCTGTGGGTGATTGCTTTTATGTGTAGAAAAAAATAGAATGATATAGCTCATTTAAAGGCTATTTCCTATCACCAAGTAGGTACATGCAGGAAAGTTAATAAAATCAACAAAAGTGTGTGTGTTTGTATTCAATGGCAGAATTGATTCTTTCAGTAGAAAGTCAGGAGGAACTGGGCATAATTATGCATTGTTTCTTTATCATCATAAGAGTTGTCAGCAGATTTACCACAAACGCTGAATGAAGTGGTTGGTACATTGGCATGATACTAAATATGCCAGAGCTAATTTCATATGCCATTAGTCACAAGTAAGGTCAATTCTTTGACCACTGGGTTGATTTACATTCCTCACACATATTCTGTGTTAATTGTGTGACAGTATGTACATACTTGAGTGTGATTGTGTACATACCTTGTATGAATTACCAAAATTCTTTAAGCAGTTGCAGAAAAGCAGAATAAAGAAATAATAAATCAAAAGCCTCAAAATGGCTGAGCAATATGTATTTTCATTTTCTACACATAAAATACATATATAGCCAAATGTAAATAACACATTCAAATAGTTGTGCACACAAAATGAATTTAATTTGAATAAATTATTAACAAAACAACTAATTAATAGCTACATCTTTCCATGACTTTCCTATTTTGCATATATTAATATTGAAAATATAAATGTTCTTCCTTAAGCAATATTACACCCAAATGGCAGATTTTACATGTAATAAAAACGCAGCCTATTTAGCATCTCAGAGTCTGGTATCTGAACAGATTCAGAGTTATTAATGCTATTTCCTAAGTCCAGAACCATATCTGGAAATGACACACAATGAGGAAAACCACTTATATTTTGGAAGATGAATTTGGGCCTCTACCAATATCTACTTGCACATCCTGACAGAAAGCTTACACTTTTATTGAAGGATCTCCAGATTTCTCTAGTGTACATAATGACTCAAAGAAGAAACAAACACAGGCTTTCTCTTGAAATTAGTAAAACAGTGTGTGCCCAGACCAAAGAGAAATAAAAGATTGAACTGAAAACAAATTATAGTAAGATATCACAATAAAACGGTTGGGAGTTCCTTAAGAAAGACACTGATACTGCACAGAATAACACCAAGGCTAGTACCATTATCCAACTATTGGCAATTTGGAACAGAAATACCTAGTTTATCACAGTTTTTCTTAAGAAATTAATCAAATTACTCTAATTTCTTCTCACGGAAAATTATCTATTGAATAAAGATCAGAGACTGACATTGTTAAAAGTTAGTTCAATTTGACACTGGTTCCATGACACTAAAGAGTGTTATTAGATAGTTGCTGGGCTAATGACATGAATGGAAGTATGAGAATTGTCCCTTAATGGAAAATTCCTTTCAAAAACTACAAATACAACTTTTCACTAAAGGTGAATATTATTCTGAATAATAATGGAATACACATATATCCCCTAACACTTGAATGTTACTAGAATATTTTCCTGCAGGAAAATGAACTAATGTTGGCATTTACGAGTCTGTGTCTGCTGGTGCCGGAGAGATGGCTTAGTGGTTAAGAGCATGTACTGTTTCTTCTGGAGAATCTGTGTTTGGTATCTAGCACCCACATGGCAGCTCACAATCTTCTGTAACTCCTGTTCAGATTAGGAAATAAATCATCTCTTCACACCTGAGAAATGGGCAAAGGCTAACCAGCCATACAGGCACTGAGTAATGACTGTGTCTGGTCAGTTTACCTGTGATGAGAATAGAACTCCTGAGATCTTGATGTTCACCAGTTTGTGAAAAATGCATATGAATTTAAATACCACCAGGGAATTCTTTCAACATGACAACCATTTGTGTACATTCACTAAGAAAGATCAAAATGAACTACAATGTTTAATCAATGGCAAAACAGTAATATTCAAAATGCAAAGTATGACTGTTATGGCATCATGCCTGTCTACAAAGATCATAAAATAACTTCTTTAAGAAAGTTATCATATCTTGGACAATGTTCCCAAATAAAGATGGAAGGTCATGTTGATAGAAAGATAATGATTTCACAAACAGTCTTCAACCATATTTGACAGTCAGTTTTCTAATGGATGCTTAAAATACTGAGATTCAACTGGTTAGCTACTGTTGTCCTAAAACTTTTTGAAATGTGATTTTTTTGCATCTCACTTCCCATAATAAATATAATATAAAATAAAATATCCTATGTTTCTATTATTGTTACTATTATCACCTGTGTTGTGGACACGTTCTTTTAGTCTAGGATGTATGGTGTCACTTGATCCCCTGACTAACACTTTTCTACTTGGAATGTGCAGTAAAGACAAAACTGGAGTACTATACAGCCATTAGAAACAATGAATTCATGAAATTCTTAGAGAAATGGATGGAGCTGGAGAATGTCATACTAAGTGAGGTGACCCAGTCTCAAAAGAATACCCATGGTATACAGTCACTGATAAGTGGATATTAGCCTAGAAGCTTAGAACACCAAAGACACAAATCACATATCAAGTGATGTCTCACAAGAAGAAAGGAGTGGACACTGGTGCTAGAATGGACCAAAACATCATTGTGGGAGAGTACAAGAACAGTAAAGTGGGAGGGGGTGGATGCGGGAGCAGGGGGAGGGAAAAGGACATGTGGGACCTTTGGGGGTGGGGAACCAGAAAAAGGGAAATGAATTGTAAATATAGAATATATACAATAAAAAAAATCAAAAAAAAAAAAAAGACAAAACTGTTGACCATGAAATAAATGTGTTTTCCTTAGATTAGAATAGAATTCTGATTGGAACAACAATTATTCCTGATTATCATAAGTATAGGTTCTCCTGCATTTACCAGAGTAAAGTAGTGGGGAGAGAATATATCTGTGTGTTTATGTTGTTTTTTTTTTTTTTGCAGGCCTGTGTGCACATGAGTGTGTACATGCATAAGCATGGGTGGTGATATAGATAATAGCTTAGTACTGGTAGGACTATAAGCAGAGTGGTGGAACAAGGTACTAAGATTATTATTGTGTACTTTTAACCTGTTTGCTCTTGAATAGTTATTGGATCCTTTCATCTTGATTCTCTGAAGACCAAAGTTAGCCCAGCCTTGTCCTTGATAATGGCTTGATGATTAATTAAATGAAGACTATATTTTGATCCCTTTTGCTTCCTTAAGTCTGTCTTCAGCTTATCAAAGAACTGTAAAGGAGAACTGTATAAGGTTTATAAATTCAAGCTTTTCAAAAAGGATTGAATCAATTTGCCTTAAACTTCAAACACAGAATTGTTTAAAGAGTGACTGCTCCAAAATTTTGTGGAGCCATGCAGTCTTTCCAACTAACATGTACATCATAATACATGCTGTCTCAATGTCAAACAGTTCCTAGAGCTGCTATTACCCAATTCTCTATACTAAGATAAACTTTCTTGACACAGTAAAGCTTCCAGCATCTCCATTCTATGAGACATCATCTAATATTGGCCATAGGGTGGTTACATTAGATCACTGGTCACCTTACACAGCTCTTCTGCCAATCATTCTCTCCATCTACCCCTTTAGGCTTGAGAAATGCACAGAGGAGGTCTTTTCAACATCATTTGCCTTACCTGGACTGGCATTAATAAAACTACCTCTTGTTGATGAAGAGAGATATTCTCTTTAGAAACCTTGCAGGATTGAATTCTGTGTTGGTTTGTATCTACTCAGCCCAGGCAGTGCCACTATTAGAGAGTGGTATGTCTTTCCCTTGCCACACATAGCCTTGCCAGAGTAGCTATGTCACTGTGTGGGTGTGGGCTTTAAGAACAGACCCTTGTCCTATCACTGTACCAATACCATGCAGCTTTTATCACTATTGCTCTCTAGTACAGCTTGAGGTCAGGGATGGTGATTTGGCCAGAAGTTCTTTTATTGATGAAAATAGTTTTCGCTATCTTGGGACTTTTGTTATTTCAGATGAATTTGCAAATTGCTCTTTCTAACTATATGAAGAATTGAGCTGGAATTTTGATGGGCATTACATTGAATCTGTAGACTGCTTTTAGCAAGATGACCATTTTCACTATATTAATCCTGCTAATCCATTAATATGGACTATCTTTCCATCTTCTGAGGTCTTCTTCAATGTATTCTGAGACTTCAAGCTCTTGTGATACAGATCTTTCACTTGTTCAGTTAGAGTCACACCAAGATATTTGGAAAAAAACACACCAGGATAGCAAAAACTATTCTCAATTATAAATGAATTTCTAGGGGAATCACCATCCCTGACCACAAGCTGTATTATAGAGTAATAGTGATGAAAGAAAGAAAGAAAGAAAGAAAGAAAGAAAGAAAGAAAGAAAGAAAGAAAGAAGGAAGGAAGGAAGGAAGGAAGGAAATAAGAAAAAGGGAAAAAAGAAAGAAAAAGAAAGAAAAAAGGAAGGAAGGAAGCATGGTATTGGTTCAGAGACAGGCAGATAGATCAATGAACCCACACGCCTAATGGTCACTTAATCTTTGACAAAGAAGCTATATAGCATCCAGTGGGAAAAAAAGACAGCATTTTCAACAAACGGTGCTGGTTCAATTGGCAGTCACATCGAAGAATGCAAATTGATCCATACTTATCTCCTTGTACATAGCTCTAGTCCATGTGGATCAAGGACCTCCATGTAAAACTAGATACACTGAAAATAAATAGAAATAAAAGTGGGGAAAAGCCTTGAGCACATAGGCACAGGGGGAATTTTTCCTTAACAGAACACCAATAGCTTATACTCTAAGATCATTAATTGACAAATGGGGCCTCATAAAATTACAAAGCTTCTGTAAGGCAAAGGACACCGTCAACTGGACAAACTGGCAACCAACAGATTGGGAAAAGATCTTTGCCAATCCTACATCCAATAGAAGGCTAATATCCAATATATAAAAAGAACTCAAGAAGTTAGACTCCATAGAGCCAAATAATCCTATTAAAAATTAGGATACAGAACTAATCAAGGAATTTTCAACTGAGGAATACCGAATGGCTGAGAACCACCTAAAGAAATGTTTCACATCCTTAGTCATCAGGGAAATGAAAATCAAAACAACCCTGAGATTATACCTCTCACCAGTAAGAATGGTTAAGATCAAAAATTCAGATGACAGCAGATGCTGGTGAGGATGGGGAGAAAGAGGAACATTCCTCCATTGACAGTGGGATTGCAACCTGGTACAACCACTTTGGAAATCAGTTTGATGGTTCCTCAGATAATTAGATATAGTACTACCTGAGGACCCAGCTATACTGCTCCTGGGCATATATCAAGAAGATGCTCCAAAATGTAATAAGGACACATGCTCCACTATGTTTATAGCAGCCTTATTTATAATAACCAGATACTGGAAATAACCCACATGTCCCTCAACATAGAAATGTTTACAGAAAATTTGGTACATTTACACAATGAAATACTACTCAGCTATTAAAAACAATGAATTCATGAAATTCTTAGGCAAATGGGTAGAACTAGAAAGTATCATCCTGAAGTGTGGTAATCCAATCACAAAAGAACACACATTGTATGCACTCACTGATAAGAGAATATTAGCTCAGAATTACAGAATACACAAGATCCAACTCACAGACCATAAGAAGAAGGTAGACCAAAGTATGGATACTTCAGTCCTTCTTAGAAAGGGGAACAAAATACTCATTGGAGGAGATATAGAGACAAAGTGTGGAGCAGAGACTGAAAGAAAGGCCATGCAGAGACTGCCCCAACTAGTGATCCATCCCATATACAGTTACCAAACCCAGACATTATTATGGATGCCAACAAGTGCTTGTTGGCAAGAGCCTGATTTAGTGGTCTTCTGACTTTGTTCTCTGGTTAAGTCTAATGAAGATCATATTAAATAAGCATAGCAAGCTGACAAAAGAAAAATATAAAACATATGGTTAGAATTTTAAAGGGACCTCAGGAAGTGAAATGAATCTAATCCTATGTTCAATGATATTAATTTGAATTAGGGGAGTAGTGACCTTGGAGCAAGAACCCACCCAGCTAAATTTAGATTTAGGCATGGTAGTACAAGCCTTTAATCCCAGGAGGCAAAGTCAAGCAGATATTTGAGTTCAAGGCCAGCCTAGAACAAAGAAAGTTCTAGGTTAAGAAAACCTTAAATCCAGACTTGGTGGACCATACCTTTAATCTTATTGCTTAGAAGACAGGCATGCACATCTCTGAGTTCAAAGTCAGTCTATAGAACAAGTTCCAGGACAACCAAGCTTAGGCAGTGAAGAAGGTGGAAAACAGAAAGCTTGTGATAAGGTAATAGAACAAGGAGGACATGCTCCTATAAACAGCAGAATTTGGCAGCTTCAGCCACGTGACTCTGGATTTAGAGTGAAAAATATAAGGGACTACTGGGACAATTTATGCTGAATAACTGAACCTAAGAAATTAGCAGTGATTTAAAGAGACCAGCATTACTGGGGAGAAATCTTCTGAGAAGTGTTTTCTGAGAGCACAAAGCTCTGTTCCCTAGATAGCCAAGGTTGCAACTTGTGCTGCAGCTGTACTTTGTATGTGTAAGAGTCACCCGGGTGATACTGGTTTTGAAGGCCTGAAGGGGTTATGAAGAGCAGTTGGGCCTTGTCACTGTGAGAGGAAATGGAAGATCATCAGTGAAGGTGCAGCCTTGGTTACAGCTGATGGCCCAGGACTGAAGGAGTCATGCAAAGGAGTTGAGGCTTAGCACCATGAAGAGAGTCTATGAGAGGCTATTGGTGAAGCCTAATTACAGCAGAAGACCCCAGCATACTGGAGATGCCAACACCATGGGATGATCACCAAGAACAGCAGCAGCAGTGGAGTAGATCAACCTGAGTTTAAAGTGCTACAGAGGACAGAGCTTTAAAAGTGATGCCAGTTCTTTGGTGGAGCCCAGATTATGTGTAGATTTCAGACATTGAAACAAGAAGCTGTAGCATTGAAATTGCCTTGGAGACCCCAAGATGCTCAAGATGCTAGAGCCGTGGGCTATCTACTGAAGAAAACTCCTAAGTAGTGGGACCAGCCCAGGAGAAAGAAGTTTCTTGCAGTCTACACAGATGAAAAAGGAGTTGGAGATCTGAAGACCACTTGGACATCAGACATGGTGATGCAGAGTTTGGAGTTCACCCAGCAGGTTTTTCATCTTGCTTTGGGGGGTGTTGTTTAAAAGAGACCTTTGGACTTTTAACACTGCTATAGACTCTACCGACTTTGGAAGTTGGACTAAATGTATTTTTTATTATCTTATGGGTAGGTATGGTCCCCATAGACTCATACATTTGAACAAGCTTTTGGGGGTCAGGGAATGGAATATGATGGTTTGTATATTCTTGGCTAAGGAAGTGGCATTATTAGAAGGTGTAGCCTTGTTGGAGTAGGTGTGTCTTACTGTGGGTGTGGTTTTAATACCTTCATCCTAGCTGCCTGGAAGCTAAATGTGCTTGAAGTGCTTCTCTGGAAGGATTGGCATCTCCAAAATAGTGCTTTTTAAAGTTAGTTTGTTCCCACTTTACAAATCTCAATTAAATTATGTTCACAAGAAAGATAGATTTCATGAAGGTCTGGAAAGTATTTTCTTCTTTTCTATATTCTTTTAATCTACCATGAAAATAAAAAATAATCGTATATATACCAAGCAATTATATCAGCACTTTCATATATACCTGAACTTCAGATGATGATATGTACAAATGGAAACTACCTCTAGCAACATGTTCTTTTCCTATTGGCAGATTCTTCAAACATATACATTAGATTATCAAAAGAAAACAAAGTAAACACTCTGGCTTGGTACCAAAAGTCCCTTCAGTTCAAATCTCAGTTTCAAATTTGTAAGCTGGATTACTTGGCTAAGCAATTTAATTTTCTGAATTGTAGAATATTCATTTACAAACTGAGGATAACAATAATTCTCAAAACTGTAGACATTAACTTAGACAGTCAAAATAATTTCACCCCCACTCAATTCCTCTGAGCTTTGTTTTCTCTTTAGGTGGAACTTTATCATTGTATTGCTAAGAGTTTTCCCATTTTCTTCTACCCACTATACTTTTTGTAAATCTAGACAAATTCTAAGAATAGTTTTAGACATGACTATGAGACATCAAATTTGACTTGTAAATTATTTCCTTTTATTTTTTGAAGCATGAGGACAGGCACTACTTCAACCATTTACAGTTGTCAGATTGTTGAAAAGTAGGAAAAGATTGTGATTAATTTTGTCACATCAAGTCTAATTTATAAGATAAAGTTAAATACTCATATAAAATGTTACCAGTTCAATAAAAGAGAAAGTGGGAAACAACCTTAGAAACTGTAACTACATCAGAAATCAAGCATTAGATATGATTTTCTAAAAATGATTCTACACACAAATTGCTAGCAAAGTTACATGATTGACATTGTTATCTAAGACATAAGAAGACACCTACAAATTACTTTGAAAGATGATCAGTAGAAGAGAGAAATCTTGAGTCAGTTTAATGCTGAAAGATGAACTTCCACGTTGCTAGAGGCTAAACTAGGTATCTATGTCAAAGGGTCAACATTAATTATTTCACCTTATTTAAGAGATCTACAAAGTAGAGCTACCTATTGGTATGTGAGTCTGCATGAGGCTGCAGAGGAAACCTTTTTCAGAATATCTATAGAAGCTATGGTACTCAGTTAGAGAGGAACCCTAGGCACTACTGAGACTCTAGCCCTCAGCTAAACATGAACCTTCAGACTCTCTGTTCCTCTCACTTCCTTATCTTCACTGACTATCAAAAATAGAACCTTGGAATGTAGGAGAAGTGGGTCAAAATCAAGTGACCTACACAGAGCTGTTTATTCATCAGTTTTATGTTGCTTTATTGAAATACCTGATCCTGGCTACCTAAAAAAGAATGGGTGAGCGCAAGTTTGATCCTTTATAACAACCCTGTCATGAAAACTACTAAAGAAATCATATAACTTCTCCTTCATGCTTATTGACATAAAGACCTGAAAATAGATTCTACTTCCCAAAGGTCCCACCCTGGACACAAATTCTTCAGTCACAATATTCCCTTTGGGTATACAAGATATATTAAGACCACAGTATCATGCAACACGAGAGCCCTCCAATCATAAAAAACAGCATGTTTGTTCACATAATTGTCACATGAGACTGGACAGTTTCTCTTGGAATTGAGGTTTAATTTTCAATGTTTAGTTATATGTGGTTGAATCAACTGGAGGACTCCCAAGCCTTATGGAGATACCACCACTAAGAATGCACTTGCTGTTTTGAGCCATATGAACTATATAACCCCAAAGGCATTTGTACCTAATGCTGCTCTAGAGGCCCCTAAATTACCATGTATTTTAGAGGTAAATAACATCAGACTCTGTACAGTGAATGCAAGCAAATTCATCTCTGCTTCATTCTTGATCACTGTATTAAGCAAAAAAAATCTCAAGGTAGTCCTAAGATTTCTTTTTCCAACTATGCATGACTTCTCCTAGTTATTCAATGACTGTGAAAAGTAATTTGAGCCCAAGGTCAGATGGCCTTAAAATACAATTATCTGTGTCTGACACAATCATTATAAGCTATTAAAAATAGTTTTCTCTAATTAAGCTTGTAATTAAAGGTCAGAGAGTCAATTTCCAGTTAACTGACCTGGAAGAAAATCACATGCTCCAAGACCCACCTACAGAACACACATCTGCAAATTTGCCACCCAACTCTAGTTCCTAAAAAAATACTCTAGCTGATAGGAAGGAATAGGAACCTAGTCCAACTTAAAGATATAGAAATTAATTCTGCCAATGACCTTTGAGCTTATCTGAGAACCCATGTGTTCTGGGAAGAGATGCTTCCTTTATCATTATGACCCTGGATGTTTGCCAAGCAAAGTTTGAGCAAATAAGTAAGGCACATCATAACCTACAGAAAATTTGAGACTGTAAGTGTGACAGGCAGCTTTAATTATCAGCTAGACACAATGTATAGTCAGTCATCTGGGAAGGGAGTCTCAATATAACACTGTCTACATTGAGTTGGACAGTGGTATGTCTCAGGGAAGGATTGTCTTAAGCTAGTTGATACAGGATCACTCAGAACAATGCAGGTAGCACTGTTTCCTAGGAAAGAGCCGTAAACTGTATAGTAGTGAAGAAATCGAGGTGAGCACTAGCAAAAAGGTGAGTGTGTATGACTGTCACAATGACAGTACACAAACTGAAATCATAAGCTTAAATCAACTCCTTTCTTGCCTAAGTCACTTTTTTCAGGATTTTTTTATATATCACCCAAACAGAAATGACATTGGAATAATTATCTTGAGTTGGATTAAAATATTCAGTTTGTTCAGATCATTCATTACAATTGAAAGCTGATACAGCACCATTTCATTCAAGTGGAGATTTAAAATTCAAAATTGCCAAAACTCAGTTTTTGATTTAAGGATATTTTTATCTCAATGATGCCTATATCAAGAAGCACAAACCCTCCCATTCTGAAGAATCACCTTTACTGAAATATTTAGTGATTTTTTTTATTGTATGATAGTGATTTTTAATAAAAGAGAAGAAAATTGGTACAGAATAAAAACTAAGTTGTCATAATGTATAGACAGTTCATGAAAATAAATGCCTTATACTCTTCATTCACAAAGTGGTACAATTTATATTTATTTTTTGCTTACAGGTAACTTATTCATAAATGGATATACTTTGCCCCGACCCAGCAGATAAGCTAAATTAGCAATGTCAAGATACTACCGACTCCTGAATAGACACTGCAGATGGTTGTTGTGTGTATGTAGGGCTTGTTTGTATAATAATGTCCATAATTTACTTTATGTTCCTCCTTCAGGAGATGTTCTTCCTGCCAAGGTCAATGACTCCATGACAATTAGAAAAAGCATGAAGACCACGAGTCAAGGTTGTGTTTATGTTCTTCAGCAAAAATGGTGAATGTCATGACCTTCAGGGTAGTACTTAAGACTGTGCAAAAGAACTCTGAAAACATGAGTTCAAAAATATATAATTTCTCAACTATGGAAAATATAAGGATGCAATATGAATTGTATAAGGGCTTTCAGAGACCTAAAAGAAAAAAGATAGCTGCACTTTCAAGCCAGCTTGTCAAGAAGAGACAAAGACAGGAAGATTCCTGAGTTCAAGGTCAGCCTGGGACACAGAGAATTTAAACCCGGGTGTGGTGAGAATGGTAATTGCAGGACTAGATCTCACCTAGCTAGCTTATTGTCTATGCTTATAAAGCCAGGCAGACCTCTGAATTCAATTCCTATAATAAAAATTGTACTTGATGTTTTTTCTAAGAATCAAGGGGCCAAGGTCATAAAATACTGATTAGTAGGATAATCAAAACAGAACCTGGGGTGGGCAATTGAATGGATATGTAAATAAAAGACTAGGCTTTGGTCTGTGAGAGCTCTCTAGATGAGCTGCCTGGAGAGACAGCAGAAGCAGAACACAGGGCTGTCAGCTTGTACCCATGATTGACTTTGAGCTGTATCTTCCACTGTTCCTGAGAATGCTCCTTGACAAGGTACTGTTTGCTACATGCTAGTCATTATTTCAAGTTTCTTGTCCTTCTATTCACTATTAGAGCCCCATGACTACATCATTATGGTTGCTGTCATGCTCATTTAATAGACAAGAGTCAAAACAGAAAATTTGAGAACAACAGAGAGTTAGTGATGGTGCTAAGTCTTACCTGGTTCTTTGTTATCTGCCCAGTTAGTGACGGTGGTACCGGTTCTTTGCTATCTGCTAACTAGTCCAGTATGGCTGCCTTACTGTACACTGGCATGCAGAGAACCAAACCCACTAGTTATCAGGATGTCAGATACTATTTGAATAATAGCTATCTCCTGACTACCTAATGTGTTCTCCTCACTGCCATTATAAGGTTCTAGTAAATTGGGCTGCCAGCAATTTATTTGTAGTCACTAATAAAGTCATGAAAGTTATTTCTAAAGAAAATAAAGTTCATTTCCTCTAAATATTGTCAATAAGGACAAGAAGAAAACAAGCATATTAAAGAATAAAAATTTTGTATTTCCAAAAACCCAGATTTTTTTTCTCAAAAAAAAAAAAAGAAAAGAAAAAGAAAAAGAAAAATTGACTTTAGTTTCAGTAAATATTTTTCATTATTTTTGGAATAATTTCTGGAATTAATTATTGTCAATATGTATATAAGATTCATTTGTGTGACATTAAAGTACAATTGCACAAATTAAGTTATTTTTATGTTCTTTTAGCAAATGATATTATACAGATGAGATTTCTTTCTCCTATTACTTGTGTTTTAATAATTAACGATTAAATTAAATTTTTATGAACTGTTACAAATACAACTCATAAAATTTATGAATAAACCTGGAGACATAGAACAGATTATTGTAAAAAATTCATAAGATTATTAGAAGCTATGCATTTTTAATTCTATCACAAGCCTTTTTAATAGAAGAAAACCTGACATGACTTCATTTTCACTTTAAGGAAGTGGTTCTCAACCTGTGTTTTGTGACCACTTTACAGTTTCATATCAGATGTGCAAATTACAATTCATTACAGTTATGAAGTAGTAATGAAATAATTTTATGGTTGTGAGGCACTACAACATAAGGAAATATATTAAAACCTGGCAGCATTTTGAAAGTTGAGAACCACTACTATAAAGTAAAATTCTTATCTGCAGATACACTAACTCTAGTAATACTGAATAAATATATGGTCTGGGTACTAAATCGATTAGGGATTTATGAATGATAAAAATCATTCCTTTTTTTGGAATAGTTGCACTTATATACAAAGGAGATGTATTTTGACCAAGTAGAAACCATCATATCTGATGTAGATGGCTTAACTGAGATAAATTACTTCATAGTGTATACAATATGTATAAAACTAGCTCAGCTTGGAGCTGAAATATATACATAGTTCTTTTATTTGCAAGTTTTACTTTACTAAAAGTAGAAGGGAAGTTTTAAATATTTTTAATTATTAAATCATATGTGATATTTCTGTGCCAAAATGTTAGAAGTTCTTAAGTAGTGTTACATGAGTTGGCTGATGAATTCTAAACCTGGAAAATGTAAGAATAGACCATATCTATGAAGGACAGTCTAAGACATTATTATCATTTCTGCCTGTAACTGGTAGAATTTTTCCACACTAAGTTAAATACAACAGGATTTGAATCCTAGAATCTGAAACAGGCTAAGCAAAAAGCCATCTTACTACAGCCCAAACGCTTATAGCAGCGGTAGGTGATGGTTCACAGTTCTTACTCTGCAAAGGTCCGGGGTATGTTAATCACACAATGAAGCAATGTAAAACAGCCTTACCACAGACATACTTGTTTTTCACTGGGGGAGGTAGAGAATGACACCCTGTCCCTGCCTACTGAGTTCACCTTTTAAGGCACCAGGAAGAATTAGCATAGCATCCAGAATGCTTATCAGTATTCTATGTATCAAGGTATCAAAGGTTGCCACTACACATGAGTCACATAACAGTGGTGATTATAAATAATGTACTTTAGAAGTTGCAAATCATCATGACTTGTCACAGTTTTAAGTATATAGTATTGTTTTAAAAAGCACTGTATGAATAAGAATTGAAAGAAAAAATACATTTTATAAATGAATATAAGTAGCATATGAGGTGATCCGATAGGAGGCATGGGATGAGTTCGATCTTTTTATATTTGTTGAGGTCTGTCTTGTGACCAATTATATGGTCGATTTTGGAGAAGGTACCATGAGGTGCTGAGAAAAAGGTATAGTCTTTTGCGTTAGGATGAAATGTTCTATATATATGTATATCTGTTAAATCCAATTGGTCCAACGTTTCAATGAGTTTCCCCATGTCCCTGTTTAGTTTCTGTTTTCCTGATCGTTCCACTGAGGATAGTGGAGTGTTGAGGTCCCCCACAATTATTGTGTTAGGTGCAATGTGTGCTTTGAGCTTTAGTAAAGTGTCTTTTATGAATGAGGGTGCTCTTGCATTTGGAGCATATATGTTTACAATTGTGAGTTCTTCTTGGTGGATTCTTCCTTTGACTAGCAAGAAGTGACCTTCTGTGTCTCTTTTGATGACTTTGGGTTGAAAGTCAATTTTATCTGATATAAGAATGGCTATTCCAGCTCGCTTCCTGTGACCATTTGCTTGCAAAATTGTCTTCCAGCCTTTTACTCGAAGGTAGTGTTTGTCTTTGACTCTGAGGTGTGTTTCCTATATTCAGCAAAATGTAGGGTCCTGTTTCCATATCCAGTCTGTTAGTCTATGTCTTTTTCTTGGGGGATTGAGTCCATTGATGTTAAGAGATATTAAGGAATAGTGATTATTTCTTCCTGTCATTTTTGATGTTATTTTTGTTTTTGAGTAGTTATCTTCCTTTGAGTTTGAAGGAAGAAGGTTACTATCTTGCTTTTTCTTGGGTGCAGTTTCCCTCCTTGTGTTGGAGTTTTCCTCCTATTATCCTTTGTAGAGCTGGGTTAGTGGAAAGATATTGTGTAAATTTGGTCCTGTCATGGAATACTTTGATTTCTCCATCTATGTTGATTGAGAGTATTGCTGGGTATAGTAGTTTTGGCTGACATTTGTGTTCTCTTAGGGTATGCATGAGGTCCACCCAGGATCTTCTAGCTTTCATGGTTTCTGGGGAGAAATCTGGTGTGATTCTGATAGGTCTTCCTTTATATGTTACTTGGCCTTTTTCTCTTACTGCCTTTAATATTCTTTCTTTGTTCATTACATTTGGTGTTCTGATTATTATGTGACGGGAGGTATTTCTGTTCTGGTCCAGTCTGTTTGGAGTTCTATAGGCTTCTTGTACATTCATGGGCATCTCTCTCTTTAGGTTAAGGAAGTTTTCTTCCATAATTTTGTTGAAGATATTTGCTGGCCCTTTAAGTTGTAGATCTTCACTCTCATCTATCCCTATAATCCTTAAGTTTGGTCTTCTCATTGTGTCCTGGATTTCCTGGATGTTTTGGGTTACAAGCCTTTTGCATTTTGCATTTTCTTTGACTGTGGAGTCAATGGTTACTATGGTATCTTCAGCATCTGAGATTCTTACCTCTATCTCTTGTATTCTGTTGTTGATATTTGCATCTACAACCCCTGATTTTTCCCAAGGCTTTCTATCTCCAAAGTTGCCTCCTTTTGTGATTTCTTAGTTGTTTCTACCTCTGTGTTCAGCTCTTGGATGGTTTTGCTCAGTGTCTTCATTTGTTTGTGTTTTCTTGCAATTCTTTAAGAGATTTTTGTGTTTCCTCTTTCATGACTTCTGCCTGTTGGTTCAAGTTCTCCTGCATTTCTATAAATGATTTTCTCGTTTCCTCTTTATTGGCTTCTGTCTGTTGGTCCATATTCTCCTGGAGTTCTTTAAGTGATTTTTGTGTTTGCATTGTAAGAGTTTCTATACTATTGATGTTCCCCTGCATTTCTTTAAGAGATTTGTTTATGTCTTTTTTTGTGTTCCTCTAGCAGCATCATGACCAGTGCTTTTATATCCAACTCTTGTTTTTCTGGTGTGTTGGGGTATCCAGGACTTGCTGTGGTTAGCGGATTGGGTTCAGATGGTGCCATATTGCCTTGATTTCTGTTAGTAACATTCCTACGTTTGCCTTTTGCCATCTGTTTATCTCTGGAGTTAGTTGGTCTTATTGTTACTGGTTGGAGTTTGAAGCTCCTGCGAGGCTGGCCTTTGGTGCTGCTGTAGTAGAGGGCATCTGTGCTCCTGACCCCAGCCGCCAGGGGTCAGCAGTGACCTGAGGCAAGATGACAGCCTCGCTGACCCCAGCCGCCAGCAGTCCCCGGTGTCCCCGAGGCAAGATGGCAGCCTCGCTGCGAGCTGGTCTCCAGCATTCCACAACCAGCCGCTGAGCTGTAGGTGCACAAATCTCCTGCTGAGGTCCTCTGGTTCTGGGCACCAGCAAGGGCCTGACCTGGTTGTCTATGCTAAGCTAAGCTAGGTCTCTGTCTATGCACCTGACCTCACTTGCCAGCAGTCCGTGATGTCCCAGGTAGCATATGAGGAAATAGCGCAAGACACTATTATTGTACAAATATAACACAAAATGTGAAGAAATGAGCCTCCAAGATACTGGATTCCTAAATCATGATAGGAAGAAGCCACTAAAGTCACTGACTCAAAATGTGTTCTGTTAAGATTTATTTTATTTTCAAGTGTGTGTGTGTGTGTGTGTGTGTGTGTGTAAGTATGTACTTTCAGGTGGCTTCAGAGACCAAACGAGGGCATATAATCCCTTGGAGGTAGAATTACAGGTTGTGTGGGTCACCTCAATGTAGATGCTGAGAAATGAACTTGGATCCTCTGCAAAAGCAATACATGCTCTTAGCTAACTGAGCCACCTCGCCACCTCTCGGATAATTTTAATCTTCTTTCTGTAAGGAATTCACTGCTTCCTCTCAGTTAGTGTAGCAGTACACCAGATGCCAGTATAGAAAAAAAATGACTGACTGGGAGGGGTGCTACACCATCTTGGCTCCCAGTCGCCAGAGAGATCTAGCAGACAGCATCAGATACGTAGGCATAGCTGAGGCTAACATCACTTGGGTCTCAGCCTGTCAGGCTTTTGCCTGGACCCAGGGCCTTGGCAGATCTGTGGACCATCTGTGTGCGAACCTTGTCAGGGGTTGTTTGCCCTGTAGACTGATCTGCACTTGGAAAAGGTCTCCGCAGCACCTTCCATCTTCTCTTCCTGACAGAGCAGACAGGCAGCACCAGGTTCACAGAATCAACACAAGTATAACATTACTTGGGGCAAGACCCACCAGGGCTCCAAGGGCACCCAAGAGGAGGGCAGCACATCAGCAATCTGTGCCAGGGAAAAGCCAGTCATCCAGCAGTGCAGAAATAGCTTTACAGGCTCACAGGAGGTTCAAGCACCAGTCAGTGACAACAAGACCAACTAATGCCAGAGATAAACAGATGGCAAAAGGCAAATTTAGGAATGTTACTAACAGAAATCAAAGCAATATGGCAGCATCTGAACCCAATTTTCCAACAACAGCAAGTCCAGGATACCCCCAACACACAAGAAAAACAAGATTTGGATTTAAAATCACTGGTCATGATGCTGTTAGAGGAACACAAAAAGGACATACATAAACCTCTTAAAGAAATACAGGGGAACATGAATAAGTTAGAAGCCCTTACAATGGAAACACAAAAAAATCACTTAAAAATCAGGAGAATATGGGTCAACAGATAGAAGCCAATAAAGAGGAAACACAAAAATCACTTAAAGAAATGCAGGAGAAATTGAGTCAACAAGCAGAAGTCATGAAAGAGGAAACACAAAAATCTCTTAAAGAATTACAGGAAAACACAAACAAAAAGTGAAAGAACTGAGGAAACCATCCAGTATCTAAAAACAGAAGTAGAAACAACTAAGAAATCACAAAGGGAGAAAACTTTGGAGATAGAAAACCTTAGAAAGAAATCGGGGGCCATAGATGCAAATATCAACAACAGAATACAAGAGATAGAAGAAAGAATCTCAGAGGCCGAAGATACCATAGAAACTATTGACTCAACAGTCAAAGAAAATGCAAAATGCAAAAAGCTTGTAACCAAAAACATCCAGGAAATCCAGGACACAATGAGAAGACCAAACCTAAGGATTATAGGAGTAGATGAGAATAAAGATTTACAACTTAAAGGGCCAACAAATATCTTCAACAAAATTATGGAAGAGAGAGATGCCCATGAATATACAAGAAGCCTACAGAATTCCAAACAGACTGGACCAGAACAGAAATACCTTCTGTCACATAATAATCAAAACCCCAAATGTACTAAACAAGAAAGAATATTAAAGGCAGTAAGAGAAAAAGGCCAAGTAACATATAAAGAAAGACCTATTAGAATTACACCAAACTTCTCACCAGAGACCATGAAAGCTAAAAGATCCTGGGCAGATCTCATGCAGACTCTAAGAGAGCACAAATGTCAGCCAAGACTACTATACCCAGCAAAACTCTCAATCATCATGATGGAGAAACCAAAATATTCCATGACAAAAACAAATTTACACAATATCTTTCCACAAACCCAGCCCTACAAAGGATAATAGTTGGAAAACTCCAATACAAGAAGGGAAACTACACCCTGGATAAAGCAAGATACTAATCTTCTTTCATCAAACCCAAAAGAAGATAAACACTCAAATATAAAAATAACATCAAAAATGACAGGAAGTAATAATCACAATTCCTTAATATCATGTAACATCAATGGACTCAATTCCCCAATAAAAAGACATAGACTAACATACTGGATACATAAACAGGACCCTGTATTTTGCTGCATACAGGAAGTGCACCTCAGTGTCAAAGACAAACACTACCTTAGAGTAAAAGGCTGAAAGATAATTTTACAAGCAAATGGTCTCAGGAAAATAGCTGGAGTAGCAATGCTAATATCAGATAAAATTGACTTTCAACCTAAAGTCATCAAAAGAGACAGGGAAGGACACTTCTTGCTGGTTAAAGGAAAAATCCACCAAGAAGAACTCTCAATTCTGAACATCTATGCTACAAATGCAAGGGCACTCTCATTTGTAAAAGAAACTTCACTAAGGCTCAAAGCACACATAGCACCTAACACAATAATTGTGGGTGACATTAACACTCCACTTTCCTCAATGGACAAATCAGGAAAACAGAAACTAAACAGGGACACAGTAAAACTAATTGAAGCTTTGGACCAACTGGATTGGATTATATATATATATATATATATATATATATATATATATATATATAAAACAATTCATCCTAAAGCAAAAGAATATACCTATTTCTCAGCACCTCATGGTACCTTCTCCAAAACCGACTATATAATTGGACATAAGACAGACCTCAGCAAATATAAGAATATCTAACTACTCCCATGACTCCTATCAGATCACTATGGATTAAGAGTGGTCTTCAATAGCAACAAAAACAACAGAAACTCCACATACACATGGAGGCTAAACAATACTCTACTCAATGATACTTGGCTAAAGAAGAAATCAAGAAAAAAACCAAAGACTTTTTAGAATTTAATGAAAATTAAGGCACAACATACCCAAATCTATGGGACACAATGAAAGCATGCTAAGAGGAAAACTCATAGCCTTGAGTGCCTCCAAAAAGAAACTGGAGAGAGCATACACTAGCAGCTTAATGGCACACCTGGAAGCTCTGGAACAAAAAAAGCTAATTCACCCAGAAAGAGTAAAAGACAGGAAATCATCAAACTCAGGGCTGAAATCAATCAAGTGGAAACAAAGAGAACCATACAAAGAATCAACAAAACAAGGAGCTGGTTCTTTGAGAAAATCAACAAGATAAACCCTTAGACAGACTAACCAAAGGGCACAGAGACAGTATCCAAATTAACAAAATAAGAAATGAAAAGGGAGATATAACAACAGAAACTGAGGAAATTCAAAAAATCATCAGATCTAACTACAAAAGCCTATACTCAACACAACTGGAGAATATGGAGGAAATAGACAATTTCCTAGACAAATACCAAATACCAAATTTAAATCAGGATAAAATAGATCATCTAAACAGTCCCATAACCCCTAGAGAAATGAAAGGGGTCATAGAAAGTCTTCCAACCAAAAAAGAGCAGGGGACAAGATGGTTTTAGTGCATAATTCTATCAGACCTTCAAAGAAGACCTAGCACCAGTACTCTTCAAACGATTCCACAAAATAGAAACAGAACGAACACTACCCAACTCGTTCTATGAAGCCACAATTATGCTGATACCAAAACCACACAAAGATGCAACAAAGAGAGAGAACATCAGACCAATTTCTCTTATGAACATCGATGAAAAAAAAACACTCAATAAAATCCTTGCCAACCAAATCCAAAAAGACATCAAAATGATCATTCACCATGATCAAGTAGGCTTCATCCCAGGGATACAGGGATGATTCAATATACAGAAATACATCAATCCAATCCAATACATAAACAAACTCAATGACAAAAAGCACATGGTCATTTCATTAGATATTGAAAAAGCATTTGACAAAATTCAGCATCCTTTCATGCTAAATGTCTTGGAACAAGTAGGAATTCAAGGCCCATACCTAAACATAGTAAAAGCAATCTACAGCAAACCAGTAGCCAACATCAAAATAAATGGAGAGAAACTTGAAGCAATCCCACTAAAATCAGGGACTAGACAAGGCTGCCCCCTCTCTCCATATCTTTTCAATATAGTACTTGAGGTACTAGCTAGAGCAATTAGACAGCATAAGGAGGACAAAGGTATACAAATTGGAAAGGAAGAAGTCAAACTATCACTATTTGCAGATGATAGGATAGCATAATTAAGTGACCCAAAAAACTCCACCAGAGAACTCCTACAGCTGGTAAACAACTTTAGCAAAGGGGCTGGTTATAAAATCAACTCAAGCAAAACAGTAGCATTCCTATACTCAAAGGATAAACAGGCTGAGAACGACATTAGGGAAAAGATATCCTTCACAATAGCCACAAACAATATAAAGTATCTTGGCGTTACTCTAACCAAACAAGTGAAAGATCTGTATGACAAGAACTTCAAGTCTCTAAAGAAGGAAATTGAAGAAGACCTCAGAAAATGGAAAAATCTTCCATGCTCATGGATTCACAGGATTAATATAGTTAAAATGGCCATCTGAAGATCTTCAGATGGCTGAGAATCACCTAAAAAAATGTTCAACATCATTTTTCATTAGGGAAATGCAAATCAAAACAACCCTGAGATTTCACCTCACACCAGTCAGAGTGGCTAAGATTAAAAACTCAGGAGACAGCAGGTGTTGGCAAGGATGTGGAAAAGGAGGAACATTCCTCCACTGCTGGTGGGATTGCAAGCTAGTAAAATCACTCTGGAAATCAGTCTGGAGATTCCTCAGAAAACTGGGCAGACACTTCCGGAGGACCCTGCGATACCACTCCTGGTCATATAAACAGAGGATTCCCCAGCATGCATTAAGGATACCTGCTCCACTATGTTCATAGCAGCCCTGTTTGTAATAGCCAGAAGATAGAAAGAGCCCAGATATCTCTCAACAGAGGAATGGATATAAAAAAAAATGTGGTATATATACACAATGGAGTACTATTCAGCCATTAGAAACAATGAATTCATGAAATACTTAGACAAATGGATGGAGTTGTAGAACATCATCCTAAGTGAGGTAACATGGTCTCAAAAGAATATTCATGGTATGTACTCACTGATAAGCAGATACTAGCCTAGAAGCTTGGAATACCCAAGACACATTCCACATATCAAATGATGTCCAAAAAAAAAAAAAAAAAAAAAAAAAAGGAAGGAGTGACCCCTAGTTCTGGAAAGGCTCAGTGCAGCAGTGTAGGGGAATACCAGAACAGGAAAGTGGGAAGGGTAGATGGGGGAACAAGGGGTACTAAAGAGGTCTTATGGGACTCCCGGGGAGGGGGGATCCAGGAAAGGGGAAATCATTTGAAATGTAAATAAAGAATATATCGAATAATAAAAGAAAAGAACAGTAAGCGATAAGTATCGATGTTTCAAATTCTAGCATAGAGTAAATTTATATATTTGAGCCAGAAAAAATATTGCACAAATAATTCAAGTTTACCAACATTTACATGATATTCTTCATACCTTTAAATTTGTGAAAAAGGCAATCAACCTATGCCACAAACAAAAAACAATATTTGTTTGTTTTGATTGAATTATAGACATACAACTTTGACACAAAGTTGACCTCATTGACATATGAGGCCAGCACACAGCCAACAATAATGTGAAAAGAAAAAACATAAAAAAAAATAAATAAAAGAAAAGAATAAAATAACCTTGTAACATTAATGTTTACTGGTACAAAGCCAATCCATTCAAAAGTTTTTAGTAGAGATGCCATTTGAGTCTGCAGAGACCTGAGGTAAACCTGAATGTCTCTCCATGGTGATCAGTGTAGGGATTAAGTCTGTTTCATTCTGATGTGCTCAGTATCTTCTATTTTCACCAGACATTCATCACAGATAGGGAAGAAAAAGATACCTCAGACACCCA
The DNA here is from genome assembly GCA_964023405.1 of Apodemus agrarius. Lineage (NCBI taxonomy): Eukaryota > Metazoa > Chordata > Mammalia > Rodentia > Muridae > Apodemus > Apodemus agrarius. Next base: position 85,517,153 of record OZ030006.1, on the reverse strand, counting down.
GAAAGATACTACTTAAAGACTATGCATCTATACTTGGAAGTTGCTTTCCATTCCAGAGAGGGAGAGAGTATTAAGACCTTAGAGCTGAAACACAATCTCAGATGTGTTACAGGTATTTCCAGTTCTTGGAAAAGTCCCTTGATCCCTATTTCCAGAATAGCACCCAAAGACTAAGTTATTGGCCAAGCTACTGATCACCATTTCCCTTGCGCCAACATGAAGAGTCAAAATGAAAAGACAATATATACATGGCTAGCTAGCCTGAGGCTTAGTCTTGAAGATCAGAGCCAGACATCACATAGTAAGACCTTTTATTCTAGCACCTGATAGAAGATACAGACTTATAGACTCAATCCAGATCTCAAAGATAAAGCTTGTAAACAGTTCTGCATCAGGCCTAGACCTATAGGCAAGTGGGCTAGACTCAAGTTTCAGATACAAATTCCAGCCTGAGAAGCACACCTGTACTCTTCATCATATTGTGACCCACCAATAATTTTAATACACAGATTTAATGCACTGTCACCATCCTCTCCCACCTCAGCATCTAGCAATATTGACATAGTCAGGCCTGTGCTTACAAATGAAACTCTAGAAGTTTTCTGGCATGAGGCAAACACCTGAACCTAACTGGGATAGACTTGTATTTCACTATTTCACTCTACGTCAATGCCAGCTACACTGTGAGCCAAACACACCTTAAAATATTGGTCAGGTCTTGTAGGCTACAGAGGCCCCTTAGAAACAAATCTTGCTAATAAGCATTGATTCCTCACTTGAGCCACAGATCTAATAGATAAGTAAAAACAACTTAAAGTTTGGTATCTGTGCCTTAATTTTGTATCGTCTTTTTATTTGAGGTCAGATTCCTATTCAATTTGACACGTAGATTAACCATTCAAGAAGTGTTGTGCCTCATTACTAAGATTGTAGTCTGCCATGTTTGGAGAGCTTTACAGAGCTCAATGGAAAATAGAGGACTCCCTTTTCTTAGCAGGGCTTCTTTACTTCCTTATTTTGAGAGCCTGAACCCCAGTCTTCTACCTGTGGCCTGGCACATAGTCCTTGGCAGAAATTAGAGGTTCAACTTTCTGGAATGACTCTCCATGCAAATGGGGAATCCCCAGAACCTTAAGCTTCATCCCATGAAACTTTACCCTAAAAAGAACCCCTCCCCATACTAAAAGGTATATATACCTTGCTTCACCACAAATAGAGCACATGCACGCAAACTATAAGAGAGCTGTAACTTTAAAATCCTCAGAGAAGGCTTTCTTTCCCCAGCTTCACTCCTGAACTGGGATCCTGCTGAACCATCCATTCATGGATCTCTCCACCCATACCCATTTGGTATACAGCAGTGCCTTGGGATACAAAGGGAATCCAGAACCACAGCTAAGTATTAGTCTAAAATCATCTAATCCTGATTTGAGAGTAGCTAAATCATTTTACTGTCAGTTTTTACAACATCCAGTTTTATATCTCTGAAACAGTACCTAAAAGTCTTCAGTCATTTTCTAAACCTGTACTTTCTTAGAAGTCTAAGAAGGCACAAATGTACAGTAGTGACAAGCTAGTTTGGTTTGTTTCTTTGTTTTTTATTGGATTTAAGACCTGCTGTATGTGATGGAATTGATACCTGCAACTATTAATAAGGCCAAGAATCTGAGGCTAGACAAATCATAGGCCCAGAGGAAAACATACCTTTGGGTTTACCATTCTAGTAAATGACCACAGCAATAGAAGAATTCTTAATGACATAATGTGATACCCACAGACTAGAGCACTGATCTTCCCTCAGTAGAGAAGCTTCTAATAACAATAGATAGTAATAGATTCACATCTAGACAATGTGCTGAGGACAAGAGACTTTGGAACACTTAGTCCCAAATAGGATTTCTTTATCAAATTCCTCCCTCCCGTCAAGATTCAGAGTTCTATATGGAAGAAGGGGAAAAAAGATGCTAAGAACCAAATGTGTTAGCCAATTTCAAGGAAAAAGAGTTTTCCAGACATAAACAGAACTGATATACACATGAACTCAGAGTCTATAATGGCACAAAAGTACCATGCACAAGTTCAAACCAGACAAAAACCAGGCTTGGAAGAGAGGATGGGCAACATAGGGCTTCCATCTCTAACTAAGAAGCTTTTCATAATTAATATTTGATAACAAAAGAAAATAGGCCTACTTAAATAGAGTTATACTAAGTCCTTGTCCTCCTCCTCCTCCTCCTCCTCCTCCTCCTCCTCCTCCTCCTCCTCCTTCTCCTCCTCTTTCCCCACCCTATCTGTTCCTTCAACCCCTATCCAGGTAACTCAAAACCAGCCTACCTATAATCCTTCCAGTAATTGACTGCATTGCCTGCATCATTTTAATTTAACTAATAGTTTTAAATTAAGGAACAAGGTTTGTACAACAGAAGCTGATAAATGAGAGAGAATTCATGTGTAGACAACTAGACCTGAGGGTATAGGATTTAGCATTGCAATACATAGCATAATTGATAGCAAAAGGAAAATAGGCCTACTTAAATGGAGTTATACTAAATCTATATCGGTATAAACATGAGGGAAGGCCTCATGCTTAGAAATAATTGACAAACACAAAACAGATTCCATGTTTTTGTATTTGTTTTATTTTGTGTGGTTGCTTTTTGTTTATTTTCTTGGGCTTGTTTTGACTTTCATTTCTTTGCCTGCTTGTTTTTTTTTTTTTTAATAAAGAGAAAGGACATGAATTTGGGTGAGGAATGACGAGGAGTATAAGGGTCCATTGTTCGCAAAAGAAAAAAAAAAAGATACCCCAGACTCAAATAGTATGCAAAAGCAAAGAGTACCAAGATGGAGGCACCCCAGTGAACAAAAAGGTCTGATTGAAAGCACATTAGGGGAATTTCAGGGAGGGGTAGATGACTTCTATCTTAATCTGTTGGCTGTCTCTAGTGACATCCCAGAACTATTAACTCAGTATTGAGAGAACTGGAAACAGTTGCTGGGGAAATCTAGAAATGGTTGCTGACCTGTCAGTCCAGGCAGGATAGCTTCTGATGGCAGGGCAGTTTCTGACTGGCTGGCTGAGGCCTGGTTGTTAGTTTCTTTGTTTGTTTTTCAGAAACTGACTTGTCTGGACTTGCCTGTACTTATCTGAGCTTGCCCAGTTCTTGGAAACAGAGATTTAGGCCTAGTCTCCTGAACTTCCTATTTGAAGCCTGTCATGGAGTCAGCCTAGCCTATCTCAGTAGGAGTTGGAAAAAGAGAAAGAATTGAATCAACATACACCATATGAAAAATATTTAAGTTAAAAAAAGATAAATACAGCTGTTTGGGGGAAACAATAAATTTGAAGAAAACACAGGAAAGTATCCATTTCTCTATGAGTATACCCTATTATAAACACAAGCAATTTAAAGCTAGAAAATAAGTTCTTGAATTTAAAATATTCTCAGAGAAAATAAAAGTATCTTAGAAGGAACACATCAAGGAATAGATTAAAAAACAATAGTATATAAATAGAAATGCAACTCACTTGACAACATATATGTAAAGAAGAAACAAAATAAAGCAACCTGGCAGTAACTGTAATACAAAGTAGTTGAACCAGTTTAAACTTATCCCTGTCTAGCTTAGGAATCAATGAGACTCAGACTGTGCTTATTTTGTTTGGTTTTGACAATTACCCCTAATCCACTTTTCTAACTGCTGGCCTGGCTCCTACCCCAGGGGTGTATCCCAAACACTTGCTGTTTTTTCCTGTCCATGTGCTCATGATCCATCTCCTCTCATGGCATGTCCCTCCTCCTCCTCCTTCTCCTCCTCCTTCTCCTCCTCCTTCTCCTCTTTCCCCACCCTATCTGTTCCTTCAACCCCTATCCAGGTAACTCAAAACCAGCCTACCTATACTCCCTCCAGTAATTGACTGCATTGCCTGCATCATTTTAATTTAACTAATAGTTTTAAATTAAGGAACAACGCTTATACAAAAGAAGCTGATAAATGAGAAAGAATTCACATGTAGGCAACTAGACCTGAGAGTATAGGATTTAGCATTACAATACATAGCAACAGACCAAACCTCAACAGTACAAGGTTAAAACAGCAAATATTTGGGATACAGTGTTCTCATAAATAGAATATTCAACAAAAAAGGAGCTCTTAGCCTTACCCATCTTAGTTAGTTATGCTTATGTTTTTTATTGGTATGCCATGATTGATTTGCTCCTGGTAGTCTACTTTTGAATTTTTACTGAGAAACAGAGCAGAAGGGCAGCACATGCTTATTACAATGCACTTAAGTCTTAAAAAAAATAAAATTTGAAAAAAAAATGTTCAACATCACTAGTCATTAGGGAAATGCAAATTAAAACAACCCTGAGATTTCACCTCACACCAGTCAGAATGGCTAAGAATAAAAACTCAGAAGACATCAGGTGTTGGCGAGGATGTGGAGAAAGAGGAACACTCCTCCACTGCTGGTGGGAATGCAAGCTGGTACAACCACTCTGGAAATCAGTATGGCGGTTCCTCAGAAAACTGGGCGTGATACTTCCGGAGGACCCAGCCATACCACTCCTGGGAATATACCCAGAAGATTCACCAGCATGCAATAAGGATACATGCTCCACTATGTTCATAGCAGCCTTATATATAATAGCCAGAAGCTGGAAAGAACCCAGATGTCCCTCAACAGAGGAATGGATACAAAAAATGTGGTATATATACACAATGGAGTACTATTCAGCCATTAGAAACAATGAATTCATGAAATTCTTAGAGAAATGGATGGAGCTGGAGAATGTCATACTAAGTGAGGTGACCCAGTCTCAAAAGAATACCCATGGTATACAGTCACTGATAAGTGGATATTAGCCTAGAAGCTTGGAACACCAAAGACACAAATCACATATCAAGTGATGTCTCACAAGAAGAAAGGAGTGGACACTGGTGCTAGAATGGACCAAAACATCATTGTGGGAGAGTACAAGAACAGTAAAGTGGGAGGGGGTGGATGCGGGAGCAGGGGGAGGGAAAAGGACATGTGGGACATTTGGGAGTGGGGAACCAGAAAAAGGGAAATGAATTGTAAATATAGAATATATACAATAAAAAAAAATCAAAAAAAATAAAATAAATAAAATTTAAGCTTATAGAAGTCAAGAGAACAGTTGTGGTTTCCAGAGCTGAGTAGTGTGACAGGAACAAGGGTAGGGATTGTGGGGAATTACTGATATTTTAAGGCTAAAGAAGACTTAACACCAATACTTTTCAAACTATTCCACAAAATAGAGACAGAAGGGACACTGCCCAACTCATTCTTCGAAGCCACAATTACGCTAATACCTAAACCACAAAAAGATCCAACAAAGAAAGAGAACTACAGGCCAATTTCTCTTATGAATATAGATGCAAAAATACTAAATAAAATTCTTGCTAACCGAATCCAAGAGCACATTAAAACGATCATCCACCATGATCAAGTAGGCTTCATCCCAGGGATGCAGGGATGGTTCAATATACGGAAATCCATCAATGTAATCCACTACATAAACAAACTGAAAGAAAAAAACCACATGGTCATCTCATTAGATGCTGAAAAAGCATTCGACAAAATTCAGCATCCTTTCATGCTAAAAGTCTTGGAAAGAGCAGGAATTCAAGGCCCATACCTAAACATAGTAAAAGCAATATACAGCAAACCAGTAGCCAACATGAAAATAAATGGAGAGAAAATTGAAGCATTCCCACTAAAATCAGGGACTAGACAAGGCTGCCCTCTCTCTCCATATCTTTTCAATATAGTACTTGAAGTTCTAGCAAGAGCAATTAGACAACATAAGGAAGTCAAAGGGATACAAATTGGAAAGGAAGAAGTGAAACTATCATTATTTGCAGATGATATGATAGTTTACCTAAGCGACCCAAAAAACTCCACCAGAGAACTTCTACAGCTGATAAACAGCTTCAGCAAAGTGGCAGGTTATAAAATTAACTCAAGCAAGTCAGTGGCCTTCCTGTACTCAAAGGACAAGCAGGCTAAGAAAGAAATTAGGGAAATAACACCCTTCACAATAGCCACAAACAACATAAAGTATCTTGGCATAACTCTAACCAAACAAGCGAAAGATCTGTACAACAGGAACTTCAAGTCCTTGAAGAAAGAAATCGAAGAAGACCTCAGAAGATGGAAAAATATGGCCATCTTGCCAAAAGCAATATACAGATTCAATGCGATCCCCATCAAAATCCCAACTCAATTCTTCATAGATCTAGAAAGAGCAATTCTCAAATTCATCTGGAGCAACAAAAAACCCAGGATAGCAAAAACTATTCTCAACAATAAAAGGACTTCTGGGGGAATCAATATCCCTGACCTCAAGCAGTACTACAGAGCAATTGTGTTAAAAACTGCATGGTATTGGTATAGCAACAGGCAAGCAGATCAATGGAACAGGATTGAAGACCCAGAAATTAACCCACAGACTTATGGTCACTTGATCTTTGATAAAGGAGCCACAACCATCCGGTGGAATAAAGATAGCCTTTTCAACAAATGGTGCTGGTTCAACTGGAGGTCAACATGCAGAAGAATGTGAATTGACCCACTCTTATCTCTTTGCACTAAGATCAACTCCAAGTGGATCAAGGACCTCCACATAAAACCAGACACACTGAAACTATTAGAAAAGAAACTTGGGAAGACCCTGGAGGACTTGGGCACAGGGGAAAAGTTCCTGAACAGAACACCAACAGCTTATGCTCTAAGATCAAGAATCGACAAATGGGACCTCATAAAATTACAAAGTTTCTGCAAAGCAAAGGACACTGTCAGAAGGACAAAACGGCAACCAACAAAGTGGGAAAAGATCTTCACCAACTCCACATCCGACAGAGGGCTAGTATCCAATATATACAAAGAACTCAAGAAGTTAGACCCCAAAGAACCAAATAACCCTATCAAAAAATGGGGCACAGAGCTAAACAAAGAATTTTCACCAGAAGAAATTCGGATGGCCGAGAAACACCTTAAAAGATGTTCAACATCATTAGTCATCAGGGAAATGCAAATCAAAACAACCCTGAGATTCCACCTCACACCAGTCAGAATGGCTAAGATTAAAAACTCAAGAGACAACAAGTGCTGGCGAGGATGTGGAGAAAGAGGAACACTCCTCCACTGTTGGTGGGATTGCAAAATGGTAAAACCACTCTGGAAATCAGTTTGGCGGTTCCTCAGAAAATTGGGCATGGCACTTCCAGAGGACCCTGGCATACCACTCCTGGGCATATACCCAGAGGATTCCCCTGCATGCAATAAGGACACATGCTCCACTATGTTTATAGCAGCCTTGTTTATAATAGCCAGAAATTGGAAGGAGCCCAAATATCCCTCAAAGGAGGAATGGATACAGAAAATGTGGTATATTTATACAATGGAATACTACTCAGCAATTAAAAATAATGAATTCATGCAATTTGAAGGTAAATGGTTAGACCTGGAAAATATCATCCTGAGTGAATTAACCCAATCACAAAAGAATGCACATGAAATGCAATCACTGATAAGTGGATATTAATGAGCCCAGAAGCACTAAATACTCAAGACACAAATAGCAAGTCAAATGATTCCCAAGAAGAAGAAAGGAGAGGACCCTGGGCCTGTAAAGATTGCATCCAGTTTAGTAAAGAAACCGAGGGGGGAGGGGGAATGATTGGGGAACAGTTGGTGGGAGAGGAACTATGGGAACTATGGTGGGTGGGAACTGGGAAAGGGGAAAGCCTTTTGAATGTAAACATAGAACATAGAAAATAAAAATTAAAAAAAAAATTAGAAAGAGACAGGCCACTCCTGCCATGGAACTGTGGCTGACTGCTGGTCTTCCCATCTCCCTCTGTTCCTATAGATGAAATCTTCTAGTCTCACCCCCAGTTCTGCAACACAACACACATGGAAGTCTTCCCTGCCCCCTGCTGCCATCCCCTGTTTATCCCCCCCCCAAAAAAATGTACTTGGATATTTTGCCTGCATATATGTCTGCATACCACATGCACACCATGCAGGAGGAGGGTATCAGATACCGTCAACCTGGAGTTACAGTTGGTTACTACATAAATTAGACTAAACAGGGCCAGGGCTATGTACAAGAAAAGGGAGGATAGCCAATGATAGAAAGCAGAGAAAGCATAGTGAGAGAGGCAAAAGCATATCAGAGAGAAAGATGGGGACCACAGAAAGACTGGCTGAGTTATAAGGAAAATGAGCAGCTAGACGGAAGAAGCCTGTGAGCTGGGGTGAGTTTAGGGCAGTTGAGGATGTGAGAAGGGTTAGGATGGACTTTCAAATATGTGACAGGTGCTTATGATATGGAGGGAGCCTGGAGACCAGTATGTGCTCTGATATGCTGATAGGCACTGTGGGTAGCCACATGTTCCTTCTGCCAGAAGGGAAATAACACCTTTGGTAGAGAGGAACCAGTTTCACAAGGCCTTCAGGCATGCTGGCTCTTATCAAATAGTCAGAAACCCTATAGTCTGGGATGAACTCATTGGGTGCCTTTTGGAACTGGAGGAAATGGAGTTTCCTTTGAACCTAACAGTTGTGAGCCACCATGTGGATACTGGCATTCAAACCTAGGTCCTCTGCAAGATCAGACAGTGCTCTCAATAGCTGAGCCATCTCTCCTGCCTGAAAGTGTTGATTATGGGTGAATAGGCAATATGTTGTCAGTAAATAGGAACTGAAGCTCTGATTCAGCATTGCTCCTGCAGTGTCCATAGAAAACGGTACTGTTTTCAAATGGCCAGAAGAAAAGAATTTGAAGGCTTTCAGAACATAGATATGATAAATGTTAGAGATAACAAATATGCTTAACTTAACTCAAATAATATGCAACATTAATATGTCAGCACTATACTTGCTGCATTAATACACACAAGCTTCCTTTTGTGTATCAGTTTAAAAACTGCTTTAAGTTTTCTCTCTTCATACATCTTTTTTTTTCTCTTGCCAGATACTTAGACAACTAAAACATCACTTAAATGTTCATCTGACTCCTATTGAATTCTAACAGATATTCTAAAGAGACAGTTGATCACACATCAAAACAAAGGAAAGAAAATAGACCCTTGTTTCTATGGCCTGAGTGAAGGAAAAGCTCAGTATGCTTCCCTAGAGGTCATCTCTGGAATATGAGGGCTCACTAAACATCTTCCAACGCCTCATAATTTAGGAATGATTCTCTTTGCACAAAAGAAAGAACTGTCCTACCATAGCCATAGAACTGCATCAGCCTGAACTGGCCTGAAACTAACAGATTGAGTGGCAGTTGCCTTCTGCTACAAAGCTCCAGGTGTCCTACCCCCAGAGCACCTTGCTGGAATGCAGAAGCCAGCTCCCATCTGCTCTCCATTATGCAGGCTAGCCTGTGACACTCACTAGGTCATTGCTGTAGCTCCCACTGAGCTCAAGCTGCACCTGGATTCTCTAGTCTGTATTGTGACTTCTTAAACAGGAAATAACCCTTGAATCTGTTTTTCTATAGAAATATCCTGACAAAAGTCAACTGAGATTCTCTGACCCCCAGTGTCCCCCACCTCCAGAAACATTCCACAGTATGTTCATCTTTAGAACTGAGATGGATACACACACACACACACACACACATTTAAAAAGAAAGGGCAATCATAAAGATACGATTGCAAGTTCAAATGTTATTTTTTATCAGGTTTCATCCTTTATCTACATCTGAATGAAAGAAATGAACTGATCCTTAGAGATGGTAAAATACTTTGAACTATGACCCATAAGGGTCCTACACATAAATGACAACACAAATATAACTAAAGTAGCATGTTCCCAATGAATTTATTTATAGTAGTTTAATTGTTATTAAATATATAACTATTAACTTAATCCTAAATTAATATATAATTAAAAAATCTTACATTCTTTCTCCTTTGTGAATTTGAATTACTATATATCTTCATTGCAAACAAAGTATACCTGATTGGTCACCTGTTTTTTGTCTTAATCTTTAGTTACAGGTAGTAATTGTACCTATAAATCTTTGAAGAGTTACAAAAATGTCCACAGAGCAATGAAATTGTTTCTTTCTCCTGTGTCCCTGATGTACCTACTGGCTGCCGAACCATTTGAGATAGTAAGATGATGTAGAGTTCTTCATTTTGAGGATGTAGCCTAGCATGGAAGCTCTCTGATCCTGTGTTGGTTTGAATATGCTTAACCCAGGCAATGGTATTATTAGGAGCTGTGGCCTTATTGGAGTAGGTGTGGCCTTGTTGGAGGAAGCATTTAACTATGGGGGCTGAGAAAGGAGAGCTTCCTCCTAGCTGCCTGAGGATGCCTGTTTGCCTTCAGAACAAACTGTGGAACCCTTAGTTCCTCCAGAGTCATGCCTGCCTAGATGCTGCCAGGCTACTACCTTTGATGGTAATGGACTAAACCTCTGAACCGGCAAACTAGTCACATTTAAATGTTGCCCTTTGTAATAGTTGTCTTGGTAATGGTGTCTCTTCACAGCAATAGAAACCTTAACTAAGACAGAAGTTGGTAGCAAGGACTAGGATATTGCTGTGATAGGCTCAGCTGACCATGTGAATGTTTTTGAGAAATGTGAATTTCGGGACTTTGGATTTGAAAATGGTAGAATGCTTCAAGTGGGGCCTAATGGGCTATCCTAGGAGGAATATGAAAGATTGTGGAAGCTTGCCTCTAGAGGTTTCAGAGGAGAATTCAGTAATATTGAATTGTGATATTTTGGTCAAGATTGTGACTGCCTTTTGCCCTTATTTGAAAGTCTATCTGGGACTAAGGTAAAGCAATTTCAATTAACTTCATTGACAAAGGAAGTCTCAGAAAAGCCCCCTGTAGACTTTGTCCTCTGGTTTAGTCTCATGGCGAACATTTTGACCAAGCTTAGCAAGCTTCAAAAGGAAAAGTAAAAAATGTGTAGTTCAAAGAATAAAGGGGTACCAGGAAATAGACTGAAGCTGAATCATATGTTGAAGGAGATAAACAGATTAAGGGAGTGTTGACTTCAGGGCAAGATCCACCCAGCTAAGTTTATTGTTTATGTGTTTTCAGTTGAACAAGGAATAGTTACATCATGTTAGGCATTCAGAATTTTAATCTGGAATGAACTACAGTCCAGAAATGGAGGGTACACTTGTGATCCAGATCTTGAGGCTGAAAGACAAAGGCTTTTGATTCAGAATATAATAAATAGTGGCCATGAAAAGTTTAAGCCCAGGTATGGCGGTACACACCAGGAGACAGAGTCAAGTCTCTGAATTCAAGGCCAGCCTAGCAGAAAGCAAGTTGCAAATACAGAATAGTTTAGATCTGGGCATAGTGATATAAGCCTTTAATCTCAGCTTTCAGGATACAGGGCCATTCAAAACTGTGAGTTCAAGGTCAATCTACAGAGCAAGTTCCAGGACATCCAAGCATAGAGAAGAGGTTTGAAAACAGAAAGCAGGTGACAATGTAATAGAACAAGAACGTTCCAACCCCACCAAGCAGCAGAACTTGGCATCTTCAGCCATGTGGCTCTGGCTTTAGAATCAAGAATAGAAGGAACTACTGGGACAATTGATACCGGTTAGCTAGAGCTAAGAAATGGTTGGTAATTAAGAAGAGACAGTATCACTGAGCTAAAATCTGGGAAGTGTTTTCTGAAAGCATGAAAAAGCTGTGTTCCAGAGAGAGCCAGGGTTATACCTCATGTTTCAGCTGAACTTGGTAATGTGTAAGAATTACCTAGATGGTACTGGTTTTAAAGGTATGAAGGGGTCATGGAGAACAGCTGAAAGGCTTGGTACTATGAGAGGCCAGGAAAGAACATTGGTGAAGGTACATCCTCAGTTGGAGTTGGCAGCCCAGAACTAAAGGGCTCATGCAAAGAAGTTGAGACTTGGCACCATGAAAGGTGCCTATAAGAGGCTTTTGATGAAGCCTTGTAGAATCAGAAGACTCCAACCATAAGAGATGGCAGTACCATAGGATGGCTCACCAAAGCCAGCAGCAGCAGTTCCATGGAGGAAATCAGGGTGTTAGAGAGGGCAGAGCTCAAGAAGTGACCCAAGCCCTTTAGAGGAGTTCAAAAGATCATGTGTAGACCCTAGACACTGGAACAAGACGCTGTAAAGTTGAAGCTGCCTTGGATAGCCCAAGATGTTAGAAATGTCAGAGTTGTGGGATACCTGCCAAGGAAAGATAACAGGGAGTAGAATTAGCCCAAGAGAACAAAGTTTGTTGCTGCTGCATTCCAGATCTCCTAACAGCAATCAACAGGGATAAAAAGGAGTTGAGGATCTGAAGAGCACTTTGACATCAGACATGGGGATGAGGAGTTTGGAGTGTAACCTGCTGGCTTTCTCACTTTCTTCTTTCGTACAGTATTTCCTTACCAGGATGTTTTGGAATGGTAATGTATATCCTGTGATGTTTAGGTAGGTGATCTGATTTTTTGTTTTGATTTTATAAGGATTACAGTTAAGTGACTGGATGAACGTAGATGAGACTTTCAACTTTGGACTTTTAACATTGTTGAGACTGCTGTAAAATATTGGAGCTTTAGAAAGTTTGATTAAGCGTATTTCAATTCATGTTATGACAAGGTATGGCCCTCATAGACTCATGTATTTGAACAATCCTAGAGGGGCCATGGAGTGGTTTGAATATGCTTGACCCAGAAAGGGGTACTATTAGGAGGTCTGGCCTTGGAGGAAGTATGTCACTTGGTGGTAAGAAAAGAGAGCTTCCTCCTAGCTACCTGAGGATGCTGGGCTTCTGCTGTTAAACTTCAGAACAAGATATATAATTCTCAACATCTCCAGCACCATGCTTGCCGGAATGCTGCCATACTCTGCCTTGCTGATAATGAACTGAACCTCTGAACCTGTAAGCCAACCCCAATTAAATGTTGTCCTTTATTAGACATTGGTTATGGTGTCTCTTCACAGCAATGGAAATCCTTACTAAGACAGATCCTTATGCAAGATCCAGGGACAACTAAGTCCATAGGTACGTTCCAGATGAGTTAAGCTGTGTTAAGCAGAGAAGGTGGAAAACCTGTCTATGTTAGCTCAAACAGACCCATGGAACGTGGTCAAGCAAGCAGATGATTAGTCCATGGGCTCCCAACCTTTATTCTATAAGCTCCTCCAACACAAACCTATCCCTCTTCATTCTCTAGAAAAAGAATGGAGACAAATATTTTTTAACAGGTTCCTTTCTACATACATTAGTCTATCTCGTCTCATGGCAGACAACTGTTCTCAATAGTATACACAGAAATAAAATGGTAAAATAAAGTCTTGATAGTGCTCAAATTTGAAGACTAAGATCAGTTATCCTCCAACCTTTTTCCTGGACTTTCATTTTTTAAAAATTAAATATAATTATACTATTTGCCCCCTGACTAGCCTTTCCTCCCTCTAAAGCCTCCCCAAGTCCATTACCTTACTCCCTCTTTTCCTTTGTTATCATTACCTATATGTGAGCATTTCCTCTAGGCTCACATATAAGAAAACTCTCTTCTATTTCTCCAGTCTCTTCCTCTCTTCTTCCTTCCTCCCTTCCCCTTCCCTTCTCTCCAATATGTCCCTGGACAGCCTCTTCCTGTCTTTCTGTTTCACTCTCTTTCTGTCCTTTTCTGTCCCTCTTTCTCTGCATCTACCCTCTTCTCCAGGTCCCAATAAAGTCTCTTTTACACTAAGCCTGTCTGTCCTTCAGCTGATTTCTTTGAGGGAACATTTTCGCAAGGGTCAACCCAGGCCCTCCTTTCCATCATACAACAATGGTGACACAAAAATGGTGCCCAAAGACTCAGATGTTTACAACTATGCTTTGGGGCTCATCATTTGCTTATCAGTTCACCCACTGACAACAATTAGGTAACCTTATTGGTTTTATTAGCAACTCCCAGAGTCCAAGGAATTGACCTTTCAATGTTCAGTGTACTTCTGTTGCTTTCCAGCCACATCTCTTAAGACTGATTCCTATCCACTCCACCTATCCTCATAGACCCTGCTGGGTCATTGTAACCCTTCCTGCCCTTCTCTTTACCTGACCTTCTCCCACCAGTCTCAGAGCAGCAACTTTGTAGTTCCTTAGGCCCTGCTGAGCCATTGCCCCTCATTCTGCTACCCTCATCTTTATATCTTCCCCATAGATAGAACCTGTCTCTGGAGTTCAAGTCTCCACCTCTGCCTTTCTGAAAGTCCTGGTACCAGTCACAGGGACCTGGCTTAGCCAGGCTAATTTCTGATGCCCGTTGAGTTGTGTTGACCCACTGAAAGGCTTGTGTCCATGTTTTTGTACATTCTGGGTCTGGGGAAACCCATGACTCAGCTGTAGTGACTGTCTATGTCTCCTTTCTCATCCACAGGGATGGCTCCTTAAACAAAACTTCAGTCTATTCATCTTTCAAATAAAATTTCTATAAATAATACTAGTCATCAGAAAATGGAAAGCAAGTCTCTCTCTTTTCTCAAATCCTGTTTCTTCTTGCTTGGTCTCAATCCAACTACACCTGAGATGTATGGATCATTTCTTTGTGCTTTAATTCTAAATTCTACTGAGGCCCATTCCCTCTACATGATATGGCTCTCGGCCTGCCAATGTGGACCTGCTCACCCCCAGCTCCTATGACTCATTGCAGCTTGGCTGTGCATCTGTTCTTGCCCTCTAACTGCCTGGCTGCAAGCGTTAGAACTTTCTACTAGTTCTCTCCAGATTTTATTTCTGATCTCCAAATTCTCACTGCCACAGACAAATGATCCAAATAACTGTTATACTTAACTTACTCTGCCTGCTCTTAAACTTCTATGTCCTAAATGCCTTTTATCCCTGATTTTACTCCGTTCTGCCCTTATTTAAATATTTTAACTACAAAATAACAATTATAAAACTTCTGGATCCTACTTATTTGTTTGTTATTAAAATCTCCTTTTAGATTTAACTATTTATTATTAAAATTTCCTTTTAGACAAAGAAAGTAATATAGCTCCTATTTTAAATTAATATAGATTTCATATGATTATAAAGATTCAAAGTTATATTTCTACAACATGCTATTAATATAATTGAACCCTGATTTAAAGTGTTTCTTATATGATAATAAAATTTCAATCATACAGGTCCATTCAGACTAACAACAGCTAATTTAAAATGTATGTCTAGTCATCTGTTTCTTTGTTAGCATATAGCCAATGCTTGTATAAATGAATGCTATTCCTTTTAGATGTTATTTAAACATAGAAACTTAAAGTTATTTCATACTTATCTATTGTTCTTTCATGGATTTTTAAAAATATTCCTCACCCTTTTCAAAGTCAGGCATGTTTTTAAAGTCCAGGGCCAGAATAGTAATTAGAAATCTATGCTCAGATAATCTTAAATCCCTTAACATTCTATCCTGGGATGTAACCAACACAAGGCTGGTTACTGCCTTTCCTAAGGGCTGGGAAAGGTGGAGCTATAGCCCCACTGCCATCTTCCTAGAGAGCAGTCACATGACTGCCAGCCATCTTTGTTATGGGAAATCCTTCCTTCATGCCATCTTGCTTGAGGGCAACAACAGATGGTGACCTAAACAGACCAAAAGAGCAGGTTGCCAAAGATACTTTTAAACTGAAATTTATCTCTTTTGTAAACTTAAAAAGCTCTAGGAAAATCACTCAAATCTATCATGGATCAAATAGACTCCATCTGGATAAGTACCCCTGTCAACCAATAGCACAAGTTCCCTACTTGCTGCCTACTCCACAGGGTGGGATTCCTTCCCTGTTCCCTGGATTGGAGATTCAGCTTCCCTAACCACCAATACCATGAACCTAAGAGTTACAAATTTCTGAACCTACTTAACTTTATTTTCTGCCTTTAATATGTATATGTGTTTAAGCATCTTGCCAAGTTCAGGCATTTCATCAAAACATACATCCAGGATAGATTCAGAGAAGCAAAGCACAGGTGTTCTGGTCTACTCTCACAAATGCTCCTACTGGGCTTGCACCTTCCTATGCACAGATGGTCCCATAGACCCTAGACAGCAATAAAACAGTCAGCTCTCCCATGACTTAACCAGCATCTCCATCCCAATTTTCTTAGGTTCCCAGAAGACACAACATTTGCCCCAAAGTCAGCAGAAAGTATTTATAGAACATGGAGACACCATTTCTGCGTTATCATCACCTCTTTCTAACTCATTTTTTGTAGCTCCTCCTTTATAATTAAACCAAAATGGAGGAAGGTTAGCATTTCCTTTAGGTTCTGCCCAACAGCAACGATCAAATATAAGTTTGACTGGCATATAAGAAAGTTCTCTTTTCTTAATCTCTCTCTCTCTCTCTCTCTCTCTCTCTCTCTCACACTTTCTCTCTCTGTGTCTCTCTCTGTCTCTGTCTAATTCTCTCTCTCTCCCCCCCCCTCTCTCTCTCTCTCTCTCTCTCTCTCTCTCTCTCTCTGTCTCCTTTTCTGTTCCTCTTTCTCTGCCCCACCCTCTTCGCCAAATTCTAACAAACTCTTTTATACTAATTCTTTTCCTCTTGGAAGCTATTTACTATCCATTGCTCTTTTTTTAGTGGTGGGTCCCTGTGACACTTCTCTCTTCCATGTTAGCATAGCCTTTGGTG
Source organism: Apodemus agrarius (assembly GCA_964023405.1). Taxonomy (NCBI): domain Eukaryota; kingdom Metazoa; phylum Chordata; class Mammalia; order Rodentia; family Muridae; genus Apodemus; species Apodemus agrarius. The sequence goes on along the minus strand of OZ030006.1, from coordinate 85,500,500 downwards.
CTGTATCTATTCAGGCTTGTTTAAGCAGCCATATTTTTGAGGTCCTGAGTGAAGGTTCACTTTCATTTCCAGCAGAGAAACCTCACTGCAGATTTCCTAGTCCTCAAGTTCTTTTAATCATCCTGTCCCCCTTCTATTATTTTCGTTGAGCCTTAGGTGTAGAAGTTGGATTGTAGGTTTATCCACTGAGCATGGGCACTCCACAATCAGTTGTTCTCTATATTTTTTAAAGATTTATTTATCGTTATATTTAAGTACACTGTAGCTGTCTTCAGACGCACCACAAGAGGGTGTCAGATTTCTTTACAGATGGTTGTGAGCCTCCATGTAGTTGCTGGGATTTGAACTCTAGACCTTCAGAAAAGCAGTCAGTGCTCTTAACTGCTGAGCCATCTCTCCAGTGTTCTTTATATTTTTATCAGTTGAGTTTTCTGCAATCCTCTCTATTAATTACAAAGAGATACTTTTTGAGTGTTATACTTATCTGTGGGTGTGAGGAAAGATATTTAGAATCATGGCTATTTGATAGGAATTATGTTTGTTTTAAAAAGTGGCAGAATGTTCTCTTCTGAAACCCATGCCTTATTATCTCTAAGAACTTGGATAAGTTTCCAACATCAAGCATGATTTCTCTTCTTTTGAGGGAAATTTTCCTCCAGTACAACTTGTGACATCAAGTCCAAGGATATGTAAATTTTTCTTATCTGGTCTCTTGGAAGGTCTTTCCCATTGACACTCCTACTAGGGTCACCTCCTACCAATCAAACACCAGCTACCAGTCCTGTCCACCCGTGAGCCACCTAAGCCTTACATCTCATTGGAGAATGACAATCTTCATTGCTAAACAGTTTCTGTTTTTCATACACTCAAATTTCATCAGAGTCATTTTACATTTGACATTGATAAGCTTCTTTATATGATATTTTTAATTTACTATGTGATTTAGAGATATTTTATATTTTCCTATGATTAAAGAATTGTTGCATTTAAAGAATTTTAAATTGGAGTGATTTGTTCTTAGTCAATCAAAAAGGCAGAGCAAGGGTTCAAAGAATATATTTCCAAGTCTAATTCCCACATCTCTGCTTGTAAAGATTAAGAACCAAAATAAATGTCACCAGTTCCCTTTGCTCAAACTCATTAACACATCCTCAAGAAAGTCCTCAGGCCCTTAATCAGATGCTATTCAATCTAATCCTAATCACAATTCCAGATCACCAGTTTTCAAAATTTTATTGGACAGGAAACAGAATTTTAAAAATCAATGAGACAAATAAGGGATAAATTAACAGATTCAAAGTAAAATACATAAAAGTCACAGAAATTAGTTTAACAAACTGGAAAAAAAACTTTAACTAAATAGAACTACATAGATGCACATGTCTCTACATTCTAATGTTAAATTAAGTCAATGGGTAATGTTCACAAATACCAAAGACATCTTTCTGCTACTCTTATGGGTTCTAAGGAAGAAGAACTAGCAGCTATGTGTCTCATCTGTATTCTTTTTATTTCTTGAAGTTAACTTTCATCTTGAAGAAATTAATTGTTTCTTCTTTGGAAAACAATTGAATTTGCCAAATTAAATTTAGAAGAATAATCTGGGTTCTAATGGGGAAGAGTTCTACAACACAAATTCATTTTTCTGAATCTTATAAAGAAGCAAACAATGAAAATGTTTTACTTTGGAAAATATCCTAAGGCAAAATTTTAAATGCAAGGGAATAATAGCTTAAGATTTAAGACTGGGTTTTCCTCCAGGAGGTAAAAGGCAGGGAATAAACAAATAACCCAATCTAAGATGGGCGACAGGTCTGAATTGTATTCAGTCAAGAAACATATGCCAATAAAGTATTAATGTTTAATATAAATAGCAAAGTCCAGATCAAAGTGACAGTGAGATTCCATCACTATAAAAGAAGGTGGCTGTAAACCCATAAATTAAGAAATATTTTACTCAAGATGTTCATAAAACTAAAGCAAATACATTGCTAGTGAGACTGCACTATGCTCAGGTTCTTTATGAACAGATTTGCCCTGTACATTATCATGTCTACTGTCTTAACCAATGTTCTGTTGTGAAGAACCACTATGATCACTGAAATTCTTATCAAGAAAACTATTTAATTGGGGCTACCTTAGTTTCAGAGGTTTAGTCCATTATTAGCATGACAGAAAGTATGACACATGCAGGCAGACATGGTGCTAGAGGAGCTGAGAGTTCTACCTCTAGATTCATAGGCAGCAGGAAGGAGAAACTTGTCCTGGCTTGAGCATTTGAAGCCCCAAAGCTTACCCTAGGGAGTCCTCCAGCAAGGCCACAGGTATCCCAAAAAAGCTATACCTCCTAATCCCTGTCAAATAGTTTTACTCCCTAATGACCAAGCATGCAAATATATGAGTTTATAGGGGACCATTCTTATTTAAACCACCACATTCCACTCCCTGGCCCTTAAAGGCTTGTATTCATATCATAATTCTAAAATACACTTAGTCTAACTTCAAAAGTTCCTGTAGTCTATCACAGTCCCAACACTGTTTAAAAGTAAAGTTTGGGACTATTGGCTGGTCTGCTCCAGTGAAGACACTATCTCCTTATCCACCCTAGAGAACCAGCCACACTTTGAGCAGTTGGTAAGAACTTCCTCCCATCTCTGGAGTACCAGCGCTGCTGCTGTGGGCCCAGTGGGACTTCCTTCCAGTCAACCACTAAAACCCCCACCCTCCCGAATACCAGACCCTTCCATTCCTTTTGCCCCTTCCACCACCAGTCCCTGACTGTGGAGAGGCCTGAGAGTGCAGAGCTGATCCTGGGCCACAGAGGTGCATACACAAATACCACCATAAGAGAGCTGGTCTCCCAGGAGAGCCTACAAAGAAGTGTACACAGAGTGAACTGGAATCCCAGGAGTACAGATACAAAGGCTTGCAGTACAGATAAGCCACAGTCAGAAACAGCAAGATCAGCTGACACCAGAGATAACCAAATGGCAAAAGGCAAACCTAAGAACATTACCAACAGAAACGAAGGCAACATGGCATCATTCAAACACAATTCTCCCGCAACAGCAAGTCCTGGATACCCAACACACCAGAAAAGCAAGAGACAGATTTAAAATCACATCTCATGACTCTGATAGACAACTTCAAGTAGGACATAAATAACTCCTTTAAAGAAATACAGAAGAACATGGGTCAACAGGTAGAAACCCTTAAAGAAACACAAAAGTCCCTTAAAGAATTACAGGAAAACACAAACAAGAGAAGGAACTGAGCAAAACCATCCAGGATCTAAAAATAAAACTAGAAAGAATAAAGGAATCACAAAGGGAGACAATTCTAGAGATAGAAAACCTTGTAAAGAAATCAGGAGTCATAGATGCAAGCATCAACAAAAGATAGAAGAAAGAATCTCAGGTGCTGAAGATACCACAGAAAACATTGACACAACAGTCAAAGAAAATGTAAAATGCAAAAAGCTTGTAACCCAAAACATCCAGGAAATCCAGGACACAATGATAAGTCCAGGACTAAGGATTATAGATATAGAAGAGAGTGAAGATTTACAAGTTAAAGAGCCAGTAAATATCGTCAGCAAAATTACAGAAGAAAATTTCTCTAACCTAAAGAAAGAGATGCCCATGAACATACAAGAAGCCTATAGTACTCCAAATGGACAGGAGCATAACAGAAATTCCTACCATCTCATAATAATCAAAACACCATATGCACTAAACAAAAGGAATATTAAAAAGCAGTAAGGGGAAAAAGTCAAATAACATATAAGTTTAGACCTATCAGAATTACCAGAAACTATAAAACTAGAAGATACTGGGCAGATGTCATACAGACAGTAAGAAAACATAAATGTCAGCAGAGGCTACTATACCCAAAAAAATTCTCAATTACCATAGACAGAGAAAAAAAGATATTCCATGACAAAAACCATTTAATTAGTCCCATAACCCCTGAGGAAATAGAAGAAGTCTTAAAGAGTCTCCCACAAAAAAACAAACAAACAAACAAACAACAACAACAACAACAACAACAAAAACAGCACCAGATGAGTAGATGAGTTTAGTGGGGAATTCTATCAGGTCTTTAAAGAAGACCTAATACCAATACTCTTCAAACTATTCCACAAAATAGAAACACAAGGAACACTATGCAATTCATACTATGAAGCCACAATAACGCTTATACCTATACCAAATTAAGATCAAACAAGGAAAGAGAACTTCAGACTAATTTCCCTTATGACTACCAATGCAAAAATACTCTATAAAATTCTTACCAACCTAATTCAAGAATACATCAAAATGATAATTCACCATGATCAAATAGGCTTCATCCCAGGGATGCAGGAATGGTTCAATATATGGAAATCCATCAATGTAATCCACTACATTAACAAATTCAAATAAAAAACCACATGGTCATTTCAATAAGTGCTGAAAAGGTTTTTGACAAAATTCAGCATCCCTTCATGTTAAAAGCTTGGTGAGATCAAGAATTCAAGACCTATACCTAAACATAGTAAAATCAGTATTCAGCAAACCAATAGCCAATACCAAACTAAATGGAGAAAAACCTGAAGCAATCCCACTAAAATCAGGGACCAGACAAAATCAGGGACCAGACAAGGTTGCCCACTCTCTGCCTATCTATTCAATATAGTACTTGAAGTTCTAACTAGAGCAATTAGACAACAAAAAGAGGACAAAGGTATACAAATTGGAAAGGAATAAGTCAAAACATCACTATTTGCAGATGATATGATTGTATACTTAAGTGACCCCAAAAATTCCACCAGAGAATTCCTAAAGCTACTAAACAACTTCAGCAAAGTGGTTGGATATAATATTAACTCAATCAAATCAGTAGCCTTCCTCAACTCAAAGGATAAACAAGCTGAGAAAGAAATTAGGGAAATGACACCCTTCACAATAGTCACAAACAACATTACATCCTTGGTGTGACTCTAACCAAGCAAGTGAAAAATCTATATGACAAGATCTTCAAGACTCTTTCAAAAAATAGAAGATCTCAGAAGATAGAAAGATCTCCCATGCTCCTGGATTGACAAGATTAATATAGTAAAAGTGGCCATCTTGCCAAAATCAATCTACAGATTCAATGGAATCCCCATCAAAATTCCAAATCAATTCTTCATAGAGCTAGAAAGAGCAATCTGCAAATTCATTTGGAATAACAACAACAAAAATAAACAGAATAGTAAAAAACGATTCTCCACAACAAAAGAACTTCTGGAGGAATTGCCATCCCTGACCTCAAGCTCTACTACAGAGCAATCATGTTAAAAAACTGTATGGTATTGGTACAGAGACAGGCAAGAAGATCAATGGAATAGAATTGAAGACCCAGAAATGAACCCACACACCTATGCTCACTTGTTATTTGACAAAGGAGATAAAAACATCCAGTGGAAAAAAAAAGACACCATTTTTTTCTTTTTTTAAATTATTTTTTATTGGATATATTCTATATTTACAATTCATTTCCCTTTTTCTGGTTCCCCACCACCCAAAGGTCCCAGATGCCCTTTTCCCTCACCCTGCTTCCTCTTCCATACCTTCTCTCTTCCCTGTTCTTGTATTCCCCTACACTGATGCTTTGATCCTTTCCAGCACCAGTGTCCACTCCTTTCTTCTTGTCAGACATAATTTGGTATATGAATTGTGTCTTTGGTGTTCCAAGATTCTAGGGAATATCCACTTATCAGTGACTGCATACCATGGGTATTCTTTTGAGACTGTGTTACCTCACTTAGTATGATGTTCTCCAGCTCCATCCATTTCTCTAAGAATTTCATGAATTCATTGTTTCTAATGGCTGAATAGTACTCCATTATGTATATATACCACATTTTTTGTATCCATTCCTCCGTTGAGGGACATCTGGGTTCTTTCCAGCTTCTGGCTATTATAAATAAGGCTGCTATGAACATAGTGGAGCATGTATCCTTATTGCATGCTGGGGAATCTTCTGGGTATATGCCCAGGAGTGGTATGGCTGGGTCCTCCAGAAGTATCATGTCCAGTTTTCTGAGGAACTGCCAGACTGATTTCCAGAGTTGTTGTACCAGCTTGCAGTTCCACCAGCAGTGGAGGAGTGTTCCTCTTTCTCCACATCCTCACCAACACCTGATGTCTTCTGAGATTTTGATCTTAGCCATTCTGACTGGTGTGAGGTGAAATCTCAGGGTTGTTTTGATTTGCATTTCTCTAATGACTAATGATGTTGAACATTTTTTAAGGTGTTTCTCAGCCATCCAAATTTCTTCAGGTGAAAGGTCTTTGTTTAGCACTATACCCCATTTTTGGATAGGGTTATTTGGTTTTCTGGGGTCTAACTTCATGAGTTCTTTGTATACATTGGATATTAGCCCTCTGTCGGATGTGGGGTTGGTGTAGATCTTTTCCCAATTTTTTGGTTGCCGATTTGCCCCTTTGACAGTGTCTTTTGCCTTACAGAAACTTTTTAATTTCATGAGGTCCCATTTGTCTATTCTTGCTCTTGGAGCATAAGCAATTGGTATTCTATTCAGGAATTTTCACCCTGAGCCAATGTCCTCAAGGGTCTTCCCCCCTGATACCAATACTCTTCAAACTATTCCACAAAATAGAAACAGAAGGAACACTACCCAACTGATTCTATGAAGCCACAATTACCCTGATACCAAAACCACACAAAGATCCAACTAAGAAAGAGAACTACAGGCCAATTTCTCTTATGAATATCAATGCAAAAATACTAAATAAAATACTTGCCAATCGAATCCAAGAACACATCAAAATGATCATTCACCATGATCAAGTTGGCTTCATCCCAGTGATGCAGGGATGGTTCAATATATGGAAATCCATCAATGTAATCCACTACATAAACAAACTCAAGGAAAAAAACATGGTCATCTCATTGGATGCTGAAAAAGCATTTGACAAAATTCAACATCCTTTCATGCTAAAAGTCTTGGAAAAAACAGGAATTTAAGGCCCATATCTAAACATAGTAAAAGCAATTCACAGCAGACTGATAGCCAACATCAAGGTAAATGGAGAGAAACTTGAAGCAATCCCACTGAAATCAGGGACTAGACAAGGCTGCCCCCTCTCACCATATCTCTTCAACATAGTACTTGAGGTACTAGCTAGAGCAATTCGACAACATAAGGAAGTCAAAGGGATACAAATCGGAAAGGAAGAAGTCAAACTATCACTATTCACAGATGATATGATAGTATACTTAAGTGACCCAAAAAAACTCCACCAGAGAACTCCTACAGCTGATAAACAACTTCAGCAAAGTGGCTGGTTATAAAATCAACTCAAGCAAATCAGTAGCCTTCCTATACGCAAAGGATAAAAGACACCATTTTTAATAAATGGTGCTGGATCAACTGGAGGTCAGCATGCAGAAAAACGCAAATCGACCCATTCTTATCTCCTTGTACAAAGCTCAAGTCCAAGTGGATCAAGTACCTACACATAAAACCAGATACACTGAAGCTTATAGAGGAGAAAGTGGGAAAGAGCCTTGAACACATGGGCACAGGAGGAAATTTCCTAAACAGAACACCAATGGCTTATGCTCTAAGAACAAGAACCAACAAATGGGACCTCATAAAACTGCAAAGCTTCTGTAAGGCAAAGGACACTGTCAATAGGACAAAATGGCAACCAATAAATTGGGAAAAGATCTTTACCAATTATACAACTGATAGAGGGCTAATATCCAATACATACAAAGAACTCAAGAAGTTAGACCACAGAGAGAGAAATAACCTAATTAAAAAATGGGGTACAGAGCCAAACTGAGAAAACTCAATTGGCTGTGAATCACCTAAAGAAATGTTCAACATCCTTAGTTATCAAGGAAATGCAAATCAAAACAACCCTGAGATTCCATCTCACACCATCAGGATGGAAAAGATGGAAAACTCAGGGGACAGCAAGAGCTGGTGAGGATGTGGAGAAAGAGGAACACTCCTCCATTGCTGGTGGGATTGATAAGCTGGTACAGCCACTCTAGAAATTAGTTTGGCAGTTCCTGAGAAAATTAGAAATAGCACTAACTGAGAACCCAGTTATACCATTCCTGGGCATATACCCAGAAGATGTTCCAACATATAATAAGGACACATGCTACACTATGTTCATAGCAGCCTTATTTATAATAGCCAGAAGCTTGCTATTATAATATAATATTTTATATTTATATTATATTTATAATATATTTTCTATTTATAATAGAAAGAACCCAGATGTCCTTCAACAAAGAATGGAAGCAGAAAATGTGGTGTATTTACACAATGGAGTACTGCTACTCATCTATTAAAAACAATGAATTCATGAAATTTTTAGGCAAATGAATGGAACTAGAAAGTGTCATCCTGAGTGAGGTAACCAATTACAAAAGAACTCACATAGTATGCACTCAATAATAAATGGATATTAGCCCAAAAGCTCAGAATAAACAAGATACAATTCAGAAACCACATAAAGCTCAAGAAGAAGGGCGACCTAAGTGTGGCTGCTTAGGTTTTTCTGAGAAATGGAACAAAATTCCCACATGAGCAATTATGGAGACAAAGTGTGGGGCAGAGACTGAAGGAACGGCCACCCACAGACTGTCCTACCTGGGAGTTCATTCTATAAACAGTCACCAAACCTCCGACACTGTTTTGGATGCCAAGAAGTGCTTGCAGAAATGATCCTGTTGTGGTTGTCTCATGAGGGGCCCTGCCAGAGCCTTACAAATGCAGAGGCAGATGCTAATAGCCAACCATTGGACTGAGCGTGGGGTCTCCAGTGGAGGAGTTGGATGTAGGACTGGAGAAGCTGAAGGGGTTTGCAGCCTCATGGGAAGAATGATAATGTTGGCCAACCAGACCCTCCAGGGCTCCCCAGGACTAAGCCAAAGGGTACACATGATTCCGGCCGCATTTGTGGTAGAGGAATGCCTTGTTGGGCATTGGTGAAAGGTAAGGTCCTTGGTCCTATGAAGGCTCGAAAGATACTCCAGCGAGGGAAATCAAGGGGGGTTGGGGTAGGTGGGAGTGGATTGGGCAGAGGGGAGGCAGGAGGAGAGAGATGAGTGGGAGTTTTTTGGGAGAGGGGGAAACCGGGAAAGGGTAATGTTGAAATGTAAATAAAGAATATATTCAATTTAAAAAAAGAAAAAGAAAAAAGTGTATCAATAACTTCAGTGGCATTTAAAATTACATGACATGGTGAACATGCACCACATAAAAGTTCAGCATGCTGGAACTAACACAACATGGCTGAAATAAAGTCCAGCTGTCATTTAAAACAAATTTTACTTCCCTGTAGACTACTCAGAGGCTGGCCCATTGGACTCTTACTAAATGTGTTCAATCAAACACATAAATCTGGTAGCAGACTTAAAGATAATCAGGCTGAATTGAATCATTAACTTCTGCATTCCTGTCTTTTTTGACTTGACCACAAAAAGTATCAAAAAGATGCCCAATCAGACTGCAGCTGCTGGTGAGCTGTCACTCAAATGTTCATTCTCCTTAAGAGGTATTAAACCTGGAAATGGATAGCAAAATGTCAGCAGAGATTGCTGCTGGCTAACCAGTGGGACCAAAAGGCTTCGCCTTTGAGATTTTGCCACTGCAAAATCTTTTTAGATTGTTCTCTCTACCTCTGAAGCCAGTTTATTTCAGTCAAAATTCTAGCTTTACCACACTTGGGAAGTGTTTCACCCTGTCTGTGACCCAGTTTCTACATCTGGAAAGTGGGATTGAACTTACTAAGCCTGTAATGACTAACTCATTTCTTGTAAAGTTTTAAATAAAATCAAGAGTGGGAATCATTGTTAGCTGTGTTAGTATTAATATGGATCAGGTGTTCTTTGTGGCCCCAGTACTCACATGGTATTTAACCAAAGATGGCAGTTTAAAGGTCTATTATGTTTCTGGTCTTGGGCAAGACATCTAAATTCCTCAAGACTGTGAAAAATAAACGTGTATATTAGAGCAGGATGTGGGGGATGTGGGTGAACAAGACCTTCCAAGGGCCATTCTCTAGTTGAGTTCCATGCTATATTTTTCCTATTGTATCTTCTGTAACTTTGAATACTTCCATAGTAAAATTTAAACAAACCAAATTTTTAAAAAGTCTAAAATTCTCTTAACTGTAATTCTCTGTAAAATCAAAATAAAAAACCAGATCACATACTTCTAAGACACCGTGGCACACAGTATACATTACTCTTCCAAAGGGAATGAAAAGGAACATAGGAAATACTGGACCAAAGCAAAAACTAAAATCAGAAGAGCAAACTTCAAACTCTGCTTCTCCATGTCTGAAGTCAAAGTGCTCTTCAGATCTCCAACTGCTTTGAGCTTAATTGACTGAAAAACACGTTTCTCTAGGGGCCTGATTCCACTCAGAGTTAGCAGCTCTCCTTAGCAGGTATCTCATAACTCTGGGTTATCCAAGGTAATCAAGGCTTCACCTTCCCAGTGTCACAATTTCCTTTCATGGCCTCCATGTAAGGACATCTCTGACATAGGCCTGGCCATAGCCTGAGCAGCTTTTCTTAGCAGCACAGGAAATTCCATAACCCCTTTCTTCTATCCTTAATTCTAAAGCCAAAACTACCCACATGGCTAAAGCTGTCACATTCTTCTGCTCTGGGGACTGGAGTATGAGCCCATCATTGCTGGTTTTGATGATTTCTTTCACTACCTAAGCTTACCTGTCCTTAAATTGCTCTGTAGAGCAGGCTGTCTTCAAATTCAGAAGTCTACTTGGCCCTGCCTGAGTGCTGGGATTAAAGATGTGCACCACCATGAGTAGGCCTAGTCTTTTCAATTCCCTTTCAAATGTTGAAAGCTTAGCTGGGATGCCCTGAGGTCATCACACCTGCTTTTCCAATTAGGAGCAGACTTTTCTCTAAATTTTTTATCTCCTTGAGCACCGGACTTCATTCTATTTTACTTCCTGGTACTCATTTTCTCCTCAAACTGTACATGTTAGACATTTCCTTGTTAAGCTTCTTCCTTTTCATTATGTATCTTAATAAAAGTCACCACTAATATCACATGATAGTACTATCTTCTGAAATCTTCTCTGCCAATACCATTAATCCAAAACTCTACAATTTAGCTTCAGGCAGAATTTTCAGACTAGGGCAAATAACTCTTTAAAAATTATTATTTTGGGGGTTTGTTGTTGTTGTTGTTGTTGTTGTTATTGATGATGATGTTTTCTTTTTTATTTTTTTATATTATTTGTTTACATTCCAAACGATTTCCTCTTTCCCGGTCTCCCCTCCCCATAAGTCCCATAAGCCCTCTTCCCTCTGCCCATACCCCAATCAACACCCTCCCACTTCTCTGTCCTGGCAATCCCCGACATTGCTACATCAAGCCTTTCCAGGACCAAGGCCTTCTCCTTCTTTCTTGGGAATGATTTGATATGTGAATTATGTCTTGGGTATTCAGAGCTCCTGGGCTAATATCCACTTATCAGTGACTGCATTCCATGTGTGTTCTTTTATTAATGGGTTACCTGCTTAGGATGATATTTTCCAGTTCCAACCATTTGCCTAAAAATTTCAGGAATGCATTCTTTTTAATTGCTGAGTAGTATTCCATTGTGTAAATATACCACATTTTCAGTATTCATTCCTCCATTGAGGGACATCTGGGTTCTTTCCAGCTTCTGGCTATTATAAATAAGGCTGTTATGAACATAGTGGAACATGTATCCTTACTGCATGCCAGGGAATCCTCTGGGTATATTCCCAGGAGTAGTATAGCAGGGTCCTCCGGAAGTGTCATGCCCAGTCTTCTGAGGAATCACCAGAATGATTTCCAGAGTAGTTGTACCAGCTTGCAATCCCACCAGCAGTGGAGGAATCTTCCTCTTTCTCCATATCTGAGCCAACAACTGCTGTCTCCTGAGTTTTTAATCTTATGAATATCGATGCAAATATACTCAGTAAAATTCTTGCCAACCGAATCCAAGAACACATCAAGATGATCATTCACCATGATCAAGTAGGCTTCATCCCAGGGATGCAGGGATGGTTCAATATACAGAAATCCATCAATGCAATCCACTGCATAAACAAAGTCAAAGAAAGAAAACCACACCAATTGGTGGTGGTGCATGCCTTTAATCCCAGTACTTGGGAGGCAGAGGCAGGTGGATTTCTGAGTTTGAGGCCAGCCTGGCCTACAGAGTGAGTTCCAGGACAGCCAGGGCTAAACAGAGAAATCCCTGTCTCGAAAAAAACAAAAAAAAGAAAGAAGAAAGAAAGAAAGAAAGAAAGAAAGAGAGAGAGAGAGAGAGAGAGAGAGAGAGAAAGAAAGAAAGAAAGAAAGAAAGAAAGAAAGAAAGAAAAGAAAAGAAAAAAGAAAAAAAGAAGAAAAGAAAAAAACCACATGGTCATTTCATTAGATGCTGAAAAAGCTTTTTGACAAAATTCAGCATCCTTTCATGTTAAGTCTTGGAAAAAACAGGAATTCAAGACCCATACCTAAACATAGTAAAAAAACAATATACAGCAAACTGGTAGCCAACATCAAACTAAATGGAGAGAAATTTATTTTTATTTTTTATTTTTTATTTTTTGCCAAAATGGTCTCTAGGCCACATATTAATCTTCTTCCTCTCTGAAATTTCAAGTTTTGCTCCCACAGTTCAAACCATCCTCAGCATCACTGTCTTCCATGCTCCTACTGGTGTGTTCTAATAATCCCCATTAATTTGTCAAATTGTTTATCTAATCCAAAGTCCTAAAGTGTTCTACATTTCTCCAAGCAAAAGCATGGTCAGACCTATCACAGCAATATGCCTCTCCTGATATCAATCTCTGTCTTAGGGTTTCTTTTGCTGTGAAGAGACACTATGACCACAGAAACCCTTATAATGGAAAGCATTTAATTGGGACTAGCTTATAGTTTCAGACATTTAACCCATTAAAAACATCCGTGTGAAGCATAGCAGGAATCTTGGTGGCACACAGGCAGACCTTTTTGCTGAAGGAGCTGACAGTTATAAATTTGAATTCATAAGCAAAAGGAATAAAGAGAAAAATGGGTTGTGGCTTGAGCATCTGAAATCCCAAAGTTCAAGTGGCACACTTCCTCTTGTAAATGATAATTTTAAATGTTATTTAATAACTCTACTAGTTACTAATATGACCCAACTAGCTCCCCAATAATTGAGACAGTTCTTTGGATTTTTAAAACAGCTTTAGCACAATTACTGGGTGAATTATCCCTAATCTACTTTTCTATATGCTAGACTCTTAATTGCCTAGCTGTGTTCCCCAAGTACTTGCTGTTTGAATGTTACCCAGGTTATTTTCAGTCTATTTATCTGTCCTCAGGATGCATTTGACTTGACCACATGCTCCTGGTCCATAATATCAAATGGAGACTTCCTGTTCCTCCATCTTCTTTCTCTTTCTTCATTCTTCTCTTCTCTTCTTCTTCTTCTTCCTTTCTCTCTTCCTGGTCCCTACATACAACACCAAGGCCAGTAACTAAAACCCTGCCTACCTCTACTCTCCTTAGTAATTGGCTAGAGCCACTTTTATTTAATCAATAGTTTTAAATTGGGGGGCAAAGTTTACACAAGAAAGGCTGCTGTGCATGAGTATATACTTGTTGGAGGCAACCAGATATTTGGGTTTAGAATTTAACATTTGTATATACATTATCAAACCAACCTCCATCATCCTCCAACAAGGCCTCACCTACTCCAACAAAGACACAGCTCCTAATTCCTGTCCAGTAGTTATACTCTAATGACCAGGCATCCAAATGTATAAGCCTATAAAGGCCATTCTTTTTTTTTTTAATTTTATTTTCTATATTCTATGTTTACATTCCAAAGGCTTTCCCCTTTCCCAGTTCCCACCCACCATAGTTCCCATAGTTCCTCTCCCCCCCATCTGTTCCCCAATAATTCCCCCTCCCCCCTCGGTTTCTTTACTAAACTGGAAGCAATCTTTACAGGCCCAGGGTCCTCTCCTTTCTTCTTCTTGGGAATCATTTGACTTGCTATTTGTGTCTTGAGTATTTAGGGCTTCTGGGCTCATTAATATCCACTTATCAATGATTGCATTTCATGTGCATTCTTTTGTGATTGGGTTAATTCACTCAGGATGATATTTTCCAGGTCTAACCATTTACCTACAAATTGCATGAATTCATTATTTTTAATTGCTGAGTAGTATTCCATTGTATAAATATACCACAGTTTCTGTATCCATTCCTCCTTTGAGGGATATTTGGGCTCCTTCCAATTTCTGGCTATTATAAACAAGGCTGCTATAAACATAGTGGAGCATGTGTCCTTATTGCATGCAGGGGAATCCTCTGGGTATATGCCCAGGAGTGGTATGCCAGGGTCCTCTGGAAGTAACATGCCCAATTTTCTGAGGAACCGCCAAACTGATTTCCAGAGCGGTTTTACCATTTTGCAATCCCACCAACAGTGGAGGAGTGTTCCTCTTTCTCCACATCCTCGCCAGCACTTGTTGTCTCTTGAGTTTTTAATCTTAGCCATTCTGACTGGTGTGAGGTGGAATCTCAGGGTTGTTTTGATTTGCATTTCCCTGATGACTAATGATGTTGAACATCTTTTAAGGTGTTTCTCGGCCATCCGAATTTCTTCTGGTGAAAATTCTTTGTTTAGCTCTGTGCTCCATTTTTTGATAGGGTTATTTTTTTCTTTGCGGTCTAACTTCTTGAGTTCTTTGTATATATTGGATATTAGCCCTCTGTCGGATGTGGAGTTGGTGAAGATCTTTTCCCACTTTGTTGGTTGCCGTTTTGTCCTTCGGACAGTGTCCTTTGCTTTGCAGAAACTTTGTAATTTTATGAGGTCCCATTTGTCGATTCTTGATCTTAGAGCATAAGCTATTGGTGTTCTGTTCAGGAACTTTTCCCCTGTGCCCAAGTCCTCCAGGGTCTTCCCAAGTTTCTTTTCTAATAGTTTCAGTGTGTCTGGTTTTATGTGGAGGTCCTTGATCCACTTGGAGTTGATCTTAGTGCAAAGAGATAAGATTGGATCAATTCGCATTCTTCTGCATGTTGACTTCCAGTTGAACCAGCACCATTTGTTAAAAAGGCTATCTTTATTCCACCGGATGGTTGTGGCTCCTTTATCAAAGATCAAGTGACCATAAGTCTGTGGGTTAACCTCTGGGTCTTCAATCCTGTTCCATTGATCTGCTTGCCTGTTGCTATACCAATACCATGCAGTTTTTAACACAATTGCTCTGTAGTACTGCTTGAGGTCAGGGATATTGATTCCCCCAGAAGTCCTTTTATTGTTGAGAATAGTTTTAGCTATCCTGGGTTTTTTGTTGCTCCAGATGAATTTGAGAATTGCTCTTTCTAGATCTATGAAGAATTGAGTTGGGATTTTGATGGGGATCGCATTGAATCTGTATATTGCTTTTGGCAAGATGGCCATTTTTACTATATTGATCCTGCCAATCCAGGAGCAATAAATATTTTTCCATCTTCTGAGGTCTTCTTCGATTTCTTTCTTCAAGGACTTGAAGTTCCTGTTGTACAGATCTTTCGCTTGTTTGGTTAGAGTTACGCCAAGATACTTTATGTTGTTTGTGGCTATTGTGAAGGGTGTTATTTCCCTAATTTCTTTCTCTGCCTGCTTGTCCTTTGAGTACAAGAAGGCCACTGACTTGCTTGAGTTAATTTTATAACCTGCCACTTTGCTGAAGTTGTTTATCAGCTGTAGAAGTTCTCTCGTGGAGTTTTTTGGGTCGCTTAGGTAAACTATCATATCGTCTGCAAATAATGATAGTTTCACTTCTTCCTTTCCAATTTGTATCCCTTTGACTTCCTTATGTTGTCTAATTGCTCTTGCTAGAACTTCAAGTACTATATTGAAAAGATATGGAGAGAGAGGGCAGCCTTGTCTAGTCCCTGATTTTAGTGGGAATGCTTCAAGTTTCTCTCCATTTATTTTGATGTTGGCTACTGGTTTGCTGTAGATTGCTTTTACTATGTTTAGGTATGGGCCTTGAATTCCTGCTCTTTCCAAGACTTTTAGCATGAAAGGATGCTGAATTTTGTCAAATGCTTTTTCAGCATCTAATGAGATGACCATGTGGTTTTTTTCTTTCAGTTTGTTTATGTAGTGGATTACATTGATGGATTTCCGTATATTGAACCATCCCTGCATCCCTGGGATGAAGCCTACTTGATTATGGTGGATGATCGTTTTGATGTGCTCTTGGATTCGGTTAGCAAGAATTTTATTTAGTATTTTTGCATCTATATTCATAAGAGAAATTGGCCTGTAGTTCTCTTTCTTTGTTGGATCTTTTTGTGGTTTAGGTATTAGCATAATTGTGGCTTCGAAGAATGAGTTGGGCAGTGTCCCTTCTGTCTCTATTTTGTGGAATAGTTTGGAGAGTATTGGTGTTAAGTCTTCTTTGAAGGTCTGGTAGAATTCTGCACTAAAACCATCTGGTCCTGTACTTTTTTTGGTTGGGAGGCTTTCTATAACCCCTTCTATTTCTTTAGGGGTTATGGGACTATTTAGCTGATCTACTTGATGCTGATTTAATTTTGGTATTTGATATCTGTCTAGGAAATTGTCCATTTCCTCCAGGTTCTCCAGTTGTTTTGAGTATAGACCTTTGTAGTAGGATCTGATGATGTTTTGAATTTCCTCAGTTTCTGTTGTTATGTCTCCCTTTTCATTTCTAATTTTGTTAATTTGTATACTGTCTCTGTGTCCTTTGGTTAGTCTGGCTAAGGGTTTATCTATCTTGTTGATTTTCTCAAAGAACCAGCTCCTGGTCTTGTTGATTCTTTGTATGGTTCTCTTTGTTTCTATTTGATTGATTTCAGCCCTGAGTTTGATGATTTCTTGTCTTCTACTCCTCCTGGGTGAATTAACTTGTTTTTCTTCCAGGGCTTTAAGGTGTGCCATTAAGCTGCTAGTATATGCTCTCTCCAGTTTCTTTTTGGATGCACTTAGAGCTATGAGTTTTCCTCTTAGCACTGCTTTCATTGTGTCCCATAGATTTGGGTAGGTTGTACCTTCATTTTCATTGAATTCTAAAAAGTCTTTGATTTCTTTTTTTATTTCTTCCTTGACCAAGGTGTCATTGAGTAGAGTATTGTTCAGTTTCCATGTGTATGTGGGATTTCTGTTGTTTTTGTTGTTATTGAAGACCACTCTTACTCCATGGTGATCTGATAGAAGGCATGGGATTAGCTCGATCTTCTTGTATTTGTTGACATCTGTCTTGTGACCAATTATATGGTCTATTTTGGAGAAGGTCCCATGTGGAGCTGAGAAAAAGGTATATTCTTTAGCTTTAGGATGAAATGTCCTATATATATATCTGTTAAATCCAATTGGTCCAGAGTTTCAATTAGTTTCACTGTGTCCCTGTTTAGTTTCTGCTTTCCTGATCGGTCCATTGAGGAGAGTGGAGTGTTGAAGTCACCCACAATTATTGTGTTAGGTGTAATGTGTGCTTTAAGCTTTAGTAAGGTTTCTTTTACGAATGAGGCTGCCCTTGCATTTGGAGCATAGATGTTCAGTATTGAGAGCTCTTCTTGGTGGATTTTTCCTTTGGCCAGCAAGAAGTGACCTTCTGAGTCTCTTTTGATGATTTTAGGTTGGAAGTCAATTTTATCTGATATTAGAATGGCTACTCCAGCTTGTTTCCTGAGACCGTTTGCTTGTAAAATTGTCTTCCAGCCTTTTACTCTAAGGCAGTGTTTGTCTTTGACACTGAGATGTGTTTCCTGTATGCAGCAAAATGTAGGGTCCTGTTTCCGTATCCAGTCTGTTAATCTATGTCTTTTTATTGGGGAATTGAGTCCATTGATGTTAAGAGATATTAAGGAATAGTAATTATTTCCTCCAGACATTTTTGCAATTGTATTTATTTATTTTATTTATTTTTTATATTCGAGAGGTTACCTTCTTTTGGGTTTGATGAGAGGAGGTTTCTATCTTGCTCCTTCCCGGGTGTAGTTTCCGTCCTTGTCTTGGTGTTTTCCCCCTATTATCCTTTGTAGGGCTGGATTTGTGGAAAGATATCGTGCAAATTTGGTTTTGTCATGGAATACCTTGATGTCTCCATCTATGGTGATTGAGAGCTTTGCTGGGTAAAGTAGTTTTGGCTGAAGTTTGTGTTCTCTTAGAGTTTGCATGATATCTGCCCAGGATCTTCTAGCTTTCATGGTCTCAGGTGAGAAGTCTGGTGTTATTCTGATAGGTCTTCCTTTATAAGTTACTTGGCCTTTTTCTCTTGCTGCCTTTAATATTCTTTCTTTGTTTAGTACATTTGGAGTTTTGATTATTATGTGACGGGATGTATTTCTGTTCTGATCCAGTCTGTTTGGGGTTCTGTATGCTTCTTGTATATTCATGGGCATCTCTCTCTTTAGGTTGGGGAAGTTTTCTTCCATAATTTTGTAGAAGATATTTGCTGGCCCTTTAACTTGTACATCTTCATTCTCGTCTATACCTATAATCCTTAGGTTTGGTCTTCTCATTGTGTCCTGGATTTCCTGGATGTTTTGGGTTACAGCCTTTTTGCATTTAGTATTTTCTTTGACTGTTGAATCAATGGTTCCTATGGTATCTTCGGCTTCTGATATTCTGTCTTCTATCTCTTGTATTCTATTGTTGATATTTGCATCTATGGCTCCTGATTTCTTCCCAAGGTTTTCTATCTCCAATGTTGTCTCCCTCTGCGATTTCTTAGTTGTTTCTACTTCTGTTTTTAGTGCCTGGATGGATGTGCTCAGATCTTTCGCTTGCTTGATTGTGTTTTCATGTATTTCTTTGATAGATTTTTGTGTTTCCTCTTTCATAGCTTCTTCTTGTTGGCCCACGTTCTTCTGTATTTCTTTAAGTGATTTTTGTCTTTCCTCCTTATTGTCTTCTTCTTTTTGATCCATCTTCTCCTGCATTTCTTGAAGTGATTTTTGTATTTGCCTTGTAAAGGCTTCTAACTTTTGATCCATTTTCTCTTCTATTTCTTTACGAGATTTTTCTATGTGTTCAGCTACCAGCATCCTGACCAGTGATTTTATATCCAAGTCTTGTTTTTCTGGTGTTTTGGGGTATCCAGGGCTTCCTGTTGTTGGCGAACTGGGTTCAGATGCTGTCATGTTGTCTTGATTTCTGTTAGTGACATTCCTTCGTTTACCTTTTGCCATCTGGTTATTTCTGGTGTTAGTTGACCTTGTTGTCACTGGCTGGTGTTTGAATCTCCTATGAGGCTGGGCTTACCTGTTGTTTCTCTACTGGTGGTTATGCGTGATTGCTGCTCAAAGGGATCACGAGCTGGCTGCCACCCACTGACTTTGTGCACGGCCTGAGGTCTCCGGGAAGTGTGGGGGAGTGCAGCAGAGCCTCGGCAGGTGCTGCTGGGCCTTCCTAGTAGCGAGAGCCTAGCAGATCCCCCCACGTGGTAGCCCCTGATGGAATCTGTCTACCTGTTCCTTTCCAGCTGTGTTCTGGTTGCAGTATGGAGGCCTGCCGCTATCGCTGGTCCGGGCTCCTGGGGAGCTGGGTGGTGCCGGTTGCCTCCGTGCACGGCCTAAGCTCGCAGGGACGTGCTGCAGATCCTAGGCGCCTGGGCCCGCCTGTGGGCTAGAGCTTAGCAGCTCTCCCTGCTCTAGCCCCAGGCGGAGTCTCTATCTGCACCTTTCCAGCTGTGTCCTGGTTGCAATATGGAGGCCTGCCGCTATAGCTGGTCCTCACTCTTCTTAATAAACAAGAATTGTTGCTTATCCTGGTTCTGTGGGCAGGGTCTGAGCACCTGGCAAGCTGGCTAGGTCTGGCTGACCTGCTACCTGCTGGATGGGATGCTGCAGACAAGATGGCGCTGCCTGCAGGGGGTTTGGGGTCTGGCCTGCGAGCACAGAGCGCAGGCACGGCCGCTGTATTCCAAACCGCTAGGCTGTGCGCAGTTCCTGCCCCCGACCTGAGTCCCCGGAGGTCTTAAACTCGGGCTGTCTCTGGTACCTGGTTCCGCTGACAGGGTCTCAGCACCTGGCAGGCTGGCTACGTATGGCTGACCTGCTACCGGCTGGATGGGATGCTGCAGACAAGATGGCGCTGCCTGCAGGGGGTTCGGTGGTCTGGCCTGCGAGCGCAGAGCTCAGGCACGGCCGCTGAACTCCAAACCGCTAGGCTGTGCGCAGTTCCTGCCCCAGACCTGAGTCCCCGGAGGTCTTAAACTCGGGCTGTCTCTGGTACCTGGTTCCGCTGGCAGGGTCTCAGCACCTGGCAGGCTGGCTACGTATGGCTGACCTGCTACCGGCTGGATGGGATGCTGCAGACAAGATGGCATAAAGGCCATTCTTATTCAAACTTCTACATCTGCTCTTCAGAGTCTGCCCAAGAAAAGTAAAATATATACATAGGTAACATAAATATACATACACATAAATATTTATGGGAATATGTGGTTTTAAAAAACTGAAATTGACTCAAATATTCATCAATTAATGAATAGATTTTGAAATTGTAATGTAACCATAAAACAGGTATCTTCAGTAAGCACAAAGAATAATGTGCTGATAGGTGCTCTCATAAATGAACCTCCTAAAAGCAGCCCCAGCAGTGCTTATACCCAATTTCAACACTAAAGAATATTTACATATATCAGAACACCAAACATTTCCATAAATGTGTAGTTGTATCTGACAATTTAAAAATTAAAATACTGTGCTCCATGAAGGTAAATAGACACAGAATACCTACTATATGGTTCAGTTATGTGAAATGTCCTAGAAAGACAAGACAACAGCAGCTGAGTGCCTATTGTTGAAAGCAGGGAGATGGAGTGATTGCGGACAGACACAAAGTTCTTTTAAAGTGATGAAAATACTCCACCATTAAATCATAGGCCATGACTGTACAACTCTGTAAGTATGGTATGCTGAATTTTCAGAATGTGTACCTTAAACAATGAATGCAAAGTCTATCTCAATAAAGTTATTTTTAAGCAAAGTGTTGTGGTTGGAATAAGAATGACTAGTATATTTAGATACTAGGCCACCAGTTGGTAGAACTCTCTGGGAAGGATTAGGAAGTGTGCCCTTGTTGGAAAAAGTGGGACACCAGTGTCTGGCTTTGAAGTTTCAAAGCTCACACCATTCCTAGACATTATCTATCTATCTATCTATCTATCTATCTATCTATCTATCATCTATCTATCTATCTATATATCTACCTATCTATCTATCTCTATATATATCTACCTATCTATCTATCTATCTATCTATCTATCTCTGCCTCTTACTTATAGACAAGAATGTAAGTTCTCAGCCACTTCTTCAGAGCCATGAATGCCTACCTACTGCCCTGCTTCCCATCACGATCGCCATAGACTGAAGTCTCCTGGAACTATAAGCCCCCAATAAACTCTTCTGTAAGTTTTCATGGTTACAATGCCTTTTCATAGCAATAGAAACATAACTAAGATAGAGCCTATTTAATTTAGCATTTTTATCGCCTACCCACACTATTCAAAGTCCTCTCTGAAATGTTTTTTAAATGAAGCATCACATGACCCTGCAGTTCATCTACTTCTCATTTGCATAACTGTCAGGTAGAGAGCAGAAACTTAATTGCCCCCAAATCACTCTTATTATCATCTCCACTGATTTTAAACAACCATGGTGCTTTTATGAGTAATGTCACTAAAACTGTGACTTCAAAATCCCATCCGCAGTAGGAAATAGTGACACTGAACTTTGTCTTGCTCTCTCTCTATGATTCATGGTGCATCTAGTCCTAGCTATACCTCTGTATCAAATTATAACAGAATGTCCTCACCTTTTGTTTTAAAGCAAGTAACTTTTTATATAAAAAATCAGCCATCTTTGTACTGTATAATCCACTTTATATATGGATACTTAAATGGCCAAGTTCATAGGTGTTGAGGGTAGAATGGTAGTTGACAGTGGTGAGAGGTAAGGTACACGGGGAGATATAAGTCAAAGGATGAATAAGGTCTGAGTTTCTAAATCACTAATTATGTTAATCAAATAATAAATTTTACAATTGAAATTTAAGAGTAGATCTTAGCATACACAAAGAAGAAAAATTATTTTTTTAAAGAATCTGCCAATCAGGGGATTTTTTACTATTTCACTTTTTAAAATATAGAGGTGAGCTATCTTCAGGATAAGATAGAGAGCAAAAGTGAGTAGCATGATATCCCATACAAATAAGCATCAGTTTAGAGATGTAATTTACACCCATATCAACATGTTCATTTGATTCTTAGCATACAGCTAACCATGTTTAAACTTTTTTATCATTGACATTTCTCCAAGGGACTCAGAATGACATTGCTGATATACATGTTTGAAGAGGAAACCTTCGTCTTAGGTTCATGACAGTTCTATGCTGAGCATCTGAATTTGGTGATTTTAGCAGGCTGCTTTGAATACATTGCAGGTCAAAGGTAAAGTGAACACTATGCTCACATAGACAGGCAAGTTTTTTCTCTTACTTGTACAATATTATGCCAAAACAGTCAAAAATATTTTTTAAAAGCCCTGGAACTCACAGTTAAACAGCCTGCCACTGGTAATGCACAGCAGAAAACACAGCAGAGCAGGAAGGTGCTGGACCAGTTATTTCCATCTCTATCAGTAGCTAGCCATTCAACATTAAAGCTGACTGTGTGAACAAATAAGACTCTAGAGAATTTCCCACTTTCAAATACAGTAAGGGAGTTTGAATAAATGCCTTTTGACAGAATCCAGACTATATATATTGTCATAACTTAGGGCACCCCCCTTCCTGGAATATCTTCTGCTTCTATCTACATTTGGTAAAATTCAAGTTCTTCAATACTGAAACAAAGAGATAATGGAAATATTTGAGCAGTATCTGTAGTTTAGTGCATAATTAGTTATCAGTGTTAATGTCTGGGTTTTGATGAGTGTCCCAAGCATAGTACAATGGAAGGGCAATTGTTAACAGGAAGGAGATCTGAGTGAGGATTATAGAGAAATTACAAGTTTGCAAGAAATTTGCAAGTTCAGGGGAAAATAAACAACCTCTGTTGGCTTGTAATTGGAAGGAATCCTTATAAAAGACAAAGTAATTATAAAAATCAGGTATAAATTTATTAATATTGTAAAATGTATACATGATATAACCAAAGGTTAGATAATCCTCAAAGAAATGACTTTGGAGTCTGTCTTCTAGAGTATCCTCAATAGTATATATTTAGAGAAGTGATCAGACAAAGAAAAAAATGTATGACAATTTGGGAAAAGGAAAATAAATGACAGAGAAGGCACAATTAGTAAGCTTGTTAATATAAATAAATGCCATAGTTCCAAGTGCAGGCCAGGCAGGAAGCATAGACATATTCAGAGGTTGATTACTCCTGCCTTAATAGAAGGCAAGAGACCCTTGTTTTTGTGTATCTATGTCATACTTTTAGGGAAATGGTAGGAAGAAGAGAGCTGCTGCTTAAATTTGCCTTGAACTAAACACTATATTTGAAAGCAGTATATTCTGCCCTAACACAAGGCTTCTGGAAATACAATACATGTAGCAATGAATCCACTAAAGGTGTACCTAAACTATGGAGCAATTACTAAGCTTAATGCAGGAAGAAAAGTCTCCTCATCATATTCCACCCATTGCAAATATGATCCTTCCCATGGTACCTGCAATTAGACTATGGTGAGACAGGTAGTTTTATATTTTATTTGGTATTTTAACCTTTTATTTTCATGAAACATATATAATACGCTCACTTTTATCTCTGAGACATGTGTTTAGTTTCACCTGAAAGGAAGGTAAAATGAGTTCAGTTTAGAAAATGAGTTTATATCCTAGTTTACCATCCTTGATCAGAGGGTTTATTGTTTTTTGCCTTGTTTCTTCATCTGAAATAAAATGAGGACAATAAGTTGAACCATCACTTGTGCAAATAAGTAGTATACACATGGGGAGTTTTCACAATGCCTGCAGTTCAGCTGATTATCCAGAAACTTAGGTCCCCAACTGTTCCCCACCCATCACTGCTGCATTGGCACAGGGACTTTTTGGTTTAAGTTTCCAGAAACTCAAAACATAGACAGATGCTCAGAAGTGGATGAGTGATATTAATCATTGTCTGGTATGGGTTTCCAGGTATACTTGTTGCTTTTCTATTGTTACAGTAAATCATCATGACCAAGGCAACCAAGGTAAGTAACATTCCAGAATGAGCAGTTCCATTGTTGCATAGCTATGATGGAGTACCCACCAGAGAAGACTACTCAGATATAGTTTATAGCCATCCAAAGTCTTTGTGTTCAGTCACCTGGCACTACACTTAGGTATCTGGGGCCCAAGTATTGTATCAAGTGTTTAGAGTAAGGGGTTTTGAAGGCAAAAACCACATCCTGGTATATTGCTCTGCAACTGTAGGCAAGTGGGGTTTACCCAAATGAGGTTAACAGACACTGAGTTAGCTGGGGTGTCCTTACCTCAGGTTCCTAGAATAGGGTTTGGTGATTTTTCCACAGAATTCTCCATCAAGGAGCTCCAATTCTAGTGAATGCTAAAATGTCTCAGAAATATCACAAGATAGAGGAAACTGCACTGTCTTGCCTGTCACAGAATAACATGGCAGCTAGTGGAAGACACGGTGGTAGGATCTGGAAGCTCAAAACTCACATCATGAACTACAAGCACAAAACAGAATGAATGTACTAGAAGTGTCTCAAAGTCTTTAAGCCCTAAATCATCCCTTCTCCCCAACACACATACACAGCAAGACCATACCTATAAACCAATTCTAACAGCCATTAACTGAGGACCAAATACTCAAATGTCAGAGACTATGGGATTAGTTTATCATTCAAAGCATCACTCGTAATGAGTGAGCAACATGGGAGTGGGTTCTGGGTTTTTTTTTAATCTGTCAAGCTTCTGTTTTTACTCAGTATTTTGCTCCAGGTTATTAGTGTTCTTCTTTCAGTGTTTGGATTCCCAAAAGTAAATAATCTTGAGATATCTGGTGCAATCAATCAAAGGTTCTTGTCAGTTTACAGTAGAAGGCAAAAAAGGTGCCACCACCACTACCACCACCACCACTAATACCCCCAAAGTTGTGAGTAAGTTTGGACTGCTTTTCCTTTCTATTTCACTCTGAAACAGACCATGCCTCCCATTGCCACCTCGAACCTCAAACCACATTTTGGAAGTCTTGATATCTTTTCGAGAGTATGTTGTTAGAAATCACCAGTGCTTCTGCGAATAAACTATTATCAAATTCTAAATCAGATGGTGTCTTGCAAATCTGTGTTGTTAGTCTTGCTTATGTGTTTTGGAGCTTACAAGAAATTGATAGTGTTAGAATAAGAACGGGTACCAGTTTCATTTCTTAATGGATAATGTTCAAATGTTAACTGGCTCAGTTACTCTCTCATTTACGTATTCTCTCAAAATATGAGTGATTGATCTTTGTACCCAGTTGCTACTAAGGTAGAAACTGAAAATACAACCCTCAGTAAAACAACGGTCCTACTCCAAAGGAGCACACATCCTTCAGGGAGACAGAGTTATAAAGACATCATTATAATGCATTGTGGAGTGTGTGATAATTGAAATGTTCTAGGACATTATGGTATCATAAAAGAGAAGTTCACTCTGCAAAGACAAAGATGTCAGACCAGGCAATGCATCCTGGAGAGATAGGGACTAACTGACTTTAAAGTCATAGCTAGTTCCCCTAAGAACTACTGAAACTACGACTGGCCTTGGGAGCCAAACACATATATTCTGTTTTAATTAATCTGGAGTGTTGCCTAGGCATGAGCTGTTGAAAGGTATAACATTCCAAAGAATGAGTATAAACTAGCCAGGCTAAGGATAAAGTGGGGAAAGGCATGAAGAAAGGATATAGTGAGCATAGAGACAGGAGTAAAGGCATCTATGAGACAAGGCAAACCTTGCAGTGTGACCAGGAGGATATGTGTTTCAGACTGTGAGTGCAAACTTCAGGAACAGTGGGAAGGGGTTAGATCTGCTTACAGAAAAGAAATGGCATGGCCAGATTTTCATCAGTGTGTTATCTAACATATTAAGAAAGCCAGATAAGGAGAGATTAACAATAGATCTTGAAACAGCATTGAGAAATGATTCCCAAAAATAGTTTTTAAAAGCCTTATTAGGATATCTCAAGTATTACATGCATTTGTTATGTTAAGGGAAGAGAGAAATCTAGAAACAGGTGGATGGAGATTAATACCTACTGAGAAAGACAGCTGCAGTGACAGTAGCTAAGGAAGAAAACGCAGTGTGCTCAGTTCACACAAAGATTTTGAGATGCCTGTGGAGTGTTCAGGTGGATAGATGGCATTGGGCCATCTGGTCTAGGATATAATCTGCATAGGGATGGTGACCTGAACTCATTTAAGGTTGTTTTTGCCTTAGGTTTCAGCTGAAATAGCAAATAAGCAATTCAAAAAATGTATAGGCTGGTGGTGGTCCTTGCTATCTCCATTGTATGTTAAGAATACATTTGTCCATTTGAAAGAAAACTAACAGAGCTATAGGATTGCTGATTTATGACCTTGACCATACCATAATCCCAGTAGATTATGGGATCATCTAAACCCACAGTTCTGCTACTGCACAAACCACTTGTCATAGGCTGATAATCTATTCTGTGGTTGAAATTCTAAATACACTAGTGAAGGGAAATGCACTTTATCTGCACGTGTGAGCTTGGTTATACATAGCTCTTCGGTTCTTTTCGTTATGTTACAATCCCCATTGCTATCTAGTGGTCATCAGATTAGGACCTGTTCTTCCTATGAGATCACTGTCAGGTTATGAACAAAGCAAGTCATGGACTAAACAGACAGAAATTTCGGAGGATTCTGCCTCTGTGTTGCCATTATAAACCACTTTAAGAGTTATTGAGTTTTAAAAACCAATTTTACTGTTATCTTCACAGTTGGGAATCTATGGCTATAAAAGTTGGATTATTTTTTCTTACAAACTCTCAGGAATCACAGCCACTGATGATTGTAGAGATTGGGCTACACATGTAAAATGGCCACTTGCAAACTGGTACTTGCTGACCTCTGCTGAGGCGAGAGCACTGGTAAATAGTCCCATTACCTAGCCTGACAGCTGGATACCAGAGATAACCAGGGCAGTTAAGGGGCACATGCAGAAAAGGTAGAGTGATACGCCATCTTCTGTTCCCCACACAGCCAAGAACACCTTCTAGACTCAGAAGGTTGCAAGGAAGAGCTTCCATATCTTGATGAGGGGAGGCCAGAGACACATTATATACCATTTAGTCTTCTGTGAGAAGACTATGGACCGACTATTGAAAACATCATCTTCCATAATTAGTAAGCAAAGCCAGAATAGTCATACAACATGTTCTTTCAGAATGCTGACATCTCTGTTCTTTGTTCTTTTTGCTGCTTCACAAATACATTTGATGAAAAGCTTTACCAGAGGCATGTTTAAAGCCATTTGAGAGAAAGAGGTTAGCTTTGTTCTTTGAATGTCCAGTACATGTGTAGCTTTCCACTATTTATGTAATAATAGCAACATGCACATATCATAACAAGGTTCTAGTAACTTGTCATGTATAACTGTTTAGAATAGTCTTATAATAAATTTTCTCTTCAAACTGCACAGATGAGAATAGACTATTAAATATGAAAATTATAGGGCCAGCAGTAAATTTCAAGTTAGAAAATGTAATTTAGTACATGTCCAGATAAACATTTTGAGCTGATTACCTACTTAAGAAATTAAACTGAATGAAGAAACTCTAGTGGAAGGTAGTAAGGTCAGAACAACAGTGATTTCTGGTCAATCTTGTGGATTAACCAACGTGGAAGGGGTCCTTTATGCAGAAGGGACCTTGGCTACCTTGGTTACATTAAGAGAAAGACTGCTAGCCAGCTATTTTAAATGTAGGGAAGCAGCCTAGTGGGGTTGTAATTAAATGTTCTCACTAGCACTGGCAACGCAAGTCACTGGGACATTAGCAAATGTATTTCAGTGAATTGTGCTCAGAATACAGATACTTGGGGCTTGAGATATGCATGCAAGACATGGACGTAAAGGCTAACACTGAGATTATTTGAGAGGAAGTGGAGATGTGGTGGTGGAGGACACTTGTCAGAGGCTTTACGATGATTCCTTGCTATGTGCAGACTTGCTCAAGATGCTCAAGAGAAAGCATCTGCCAAGATCTTAGTAGCTGAAAGGGGGAAAGAAGGAAAGAAGAAGGTTAATCAAGTGTCTTAAAAAGAAGAGAAGGAGAAGAAAGAAGGAAGGAATGAAGGAAGGAATAAGGAAGGGAGGGAGAGAATGAGGGAAGAAGGAGAAGAACAGAGGAAGGGATCTATTAAGCAAAGGAGACAGATATATAGACAGTGGCAAATGAGTGGCACATTTACTAATGTGTGCTTGACTTTATTTTTTAGAAATATTTTTATTTAAAAGTATTTTCAAACATATTGATTCTTTGAGAATTCCACATACATATAGAATATATTGATTGTATCTACTCCAACTTCTTCCCCAACACTTGTTAGACCTCTCCCATGACATCACCAGCCCACTTTCATATCCTCTATGTCTAATTACTGCTGCCCATATATTTTATTTTAACTGCATATAAAATGACACATTTCTTATGATATTTTTATGCTAACTTAGCTTGCCCAACCCTTTTCTGTCCCTTCCCATGCCCTTTTCCATGATCATGTCACATGTGTTCTATTCACTTTTACCTCTCTGTCCAAAACAGCCTTTTTCCCTTCTAATGGTTCCCTTCCTAGTTTATCAGTCTTCACACACACACACACACACACACACACACACACACACACTCATCCCATGCAAATACACAGACAGAAGAACTAGGATCCACATATAAGAGAGAACATGTGATATTTGTTTTGTTTTTGTTTTTGCTTTTGCTTTTGTTAATTTGTTCGGTCCTAGGCTGCCATACTTTCTTTCCTATTAAATTGTCTTCTTTACCTGTAGTTGAGTGGAATACACCTTTACTCCCTTCCTGAAGGCAACTGCATAATGGAAGCAGACCACAGACCACAAAGTTTTCTGTAAGACATACCACTGCCACATTTCTGTGTTTGAAGGCTAGAAGAACCCTGCTGGGTCATTTTTGAGGAGTGATATAGAACTAAGTAGCTTCAAAACGGGAGACTGAAGTAGAGAATAACAAAGAAATGTATAGTAGCTTAGGTATCTCTTTTTTTTTTAACAAAATATGCATGTCTTACCATGTTTAGCTTAGATTTGGGTTTTTAATTTTCTATATTCTTTGTTTACATTCCAAAGGCTTTCCCCTTTCCCAGTTCCCCCCTCACCATATGTCCCATAAGTCCTCTTCCCTCCGCCCATTCCCCAATCACCCTCCCACCATATTTCTCTGTTCTGATACTCTCCTACAAAATTGGATCCAGTCTTTTCAGGACCAGGGTCCTCTCTTTCCTATTTCTTGGGAATCTTTTGATTTGCTAATTGTGCCTTGAGCATTCAGAGCTTCTGGGCTAATTAATATCCACTTATCAGTGATTGCATTTCATGTGTATTCTTTTGTGATTGGGTTAGCTCACTTGGGATGATATTTTCCAGATCCAAACATTTGCCTACAAATTGCATGAATTCATTATTTTTAATTGCTGAGCAGTATTCCATTGTATAAATATACCACATTTTCTGTATCCATTCCTCTTTTGAGAGACATCTGGGCTCTTTCCAACTTCTGGCTATTATAAATAAGACCACGGATTAAGGACCTCCACATAAAACCAGACATAATGAAACTAATAGAAAAGAAACTGGGGAAGACCCTGGAGGACATGAGCACAGGGGGAATGTTTCTGAACAGAACACCAATAGCTTATGCTCTAAGATCAAGAACTGACAAATGGGACCTCATAAAATTACAAAGTTTCTGTAAGGCAAAGGACACCATCAGAAGGACAAAACGGCAACCAACAAATTGGGAAAAGATCTTCACCAACCCTATATCTAACAGAGGGCTAATATCCAATATATGCAAAGAACTCAAGAAGTTAGACCCCAAAGAATCAAATAACCCTATTAAAAAATGAGGTACAGAGCTAAACAAAGAATTTTCACCAGAAGAAATTTGGATGGCTGAGAAACACCTTAAGAGATGTTCAACATCATTAGTCATCAGGGTATATCTTAATCAAAGGATAGCTTGTTTCTGGATGCTCTCCAAAGATGGCTGGCATCACAAGGAACAACAGGGGCAAGAAGGGCCTGGGATGAAGGTAGAATCATGCCCCACCTCTCAGAATAAGAGGAAACTTTACAGCTCTCAGGCTTCAGCTTGACTTTTCAATTTGGGGTTTTACATATCAATAGCAACCATAACTGTTGGGTGTCCCTGTGAACCGGGCCTAATCATGTTCCCTGGACTCTTGAACAACCTCAGAACAATGAGGGGAGTGAGTTGCACAGCTCTGGGAAACAGACATTCAAAGGCTGACTTCAAATTTAATTTGAAAAAAGAAAAAGAGAAAAAAATATTTCTTTCCACAACCACTTTGAGTACTGTCTAAGAGTTTACAGGTAAATAAAGGCAGGGGGAAATTCTCTGTAAAGAAAATTTTTAGGGGGGAAATTCAGTGTTTCTGGTACGATTAAATAGGATAGAAGCTGTGAGGGGAGAGAGAGAGAGAGAGGGAGAGAGAGAGAGAGAGAGAGAGAGAGAGAGAGAGAGACCACCACCAAAATAAAAATAAAAGGAATCAGCAATTTCTGATTATTAATTCCTCTCAACATCAATGGGCTCAATTCCCCAAGTTAAAAAAACAACAACAGAGATTAACAGAATGGATGCAAAAGCAGGATCCTTCATTCTGCTACATACAAGAACTATACAGCAACAAAGATAGACATATCCTTGGAGTAAATGTCTAAAAAAATGTTTTCCAAACAAATGGACCCAAGGAACAAGCTAGAGTAGCCATTTTAATATCCAATAAAATAGCCTTTCAACCAAATTTAACCAAAAAAGGAAAGTAAGGACAATTCATACTGATCAAAGGAAAAATCCACTAAGATGTCATTTCAATTCTGAACATACTATGTCCTGAGTGAAAGGGCACACACATTCAAAAAACTTTACTAAAGCTCAGTCATGCATCAAATTTCACACATTTATACTGGGGAACTTCAACAATCCACTGTAACCAATGTACAGGTCATAGAAACAGAAACTAAACTGAGAAATGAAACTAATGGAGATTATGAATCAATTGATCCTCACAGATATATACAAAACATTTCAACCAAACACAAAAGAATATACCTTCTTCAGCACCTCACAGACACTCTACAACAAATAAAATCATACTGAAATAACCCTTTGCATTTTATCAGACCACTATGGATTAAAGCTGGAAATTAAAGACTTTCTAGAATTGAGTGAAAATGAAGGCACAACATACCCAAACTTATGTGCTAAAAGAAAAGTTCATAGCTCTAAATGCCTTCATAAAGAAATTGAAGAGATCTCATATTAGCAACATGAAACATACCTGAAAGCTCCAGAACAAAAAGAAGTAAACACATCCAAAAGCAGTAGATGGCAGGAAATATACTCATGGCTGGAATAAATATATTAAAAACAGAGAGATCAATTCAAAAAATTAACAAAGCCATGAGTTGTTTTTTTGAGAAATTCAACAAGCTAAACAAAGCCTTCAACTTCAACATAGAAGTTCTAACTAGAGAAATAAGACAACTGAAAGAGATCAAAAGGATACATATTAAAAAGGAAAAATCTATCTACTGATATCTTCCTCAATTTCCTTCTTCAGAGATTTGAAGTTCTTGCCATACAGATTGGCCATCTGGAATTCTTCTGTTAACTCTTTTCTTTAGCTCTATAGCCCATTTTTAATGAGTTATTCACTTGCTCAGAGTTACAGCAAGATATTTTATATTATTTGTGGTTATTGTAAAGGTTATTATTTCCCTAGTTTATTTCTCAGTCCATTTATCATTTGTATACAGGATGACTATTGATTGTTAATTTTGTATCCAGCCACCTTGCTTAATGTGTTTATCAGTTATAAAAGGAGTCTGATAGAATTTTTGGATTTGCTTATGTATACGATTGTATAATCTTCAAATAGTGACACTTTGACTTTTTCCTTTCCTGTTCTGGTATTCCCCTACACTGCTGCACTGAGCCTTTCAGAAACAAGGCCCACTCGTTCCTTCTTGGAAATCATTTGATATGTGTACTGTGTCTTGCGTATTTCAAGCATATAGGCTAATATCCGCTTATTTTTCCAAAAGCAGTCTACAGATTCGATGCAATTCTCATCAACATTTAAAGGTCTGTAAGGGATTTTCATATGAAAAAACAAAAAAAACCCAGAATTCCTAAAACAATCTTATACAATAAGTTAACTTCTGGAGGTATCATCATCCTTGATTTCAAGCTATAATATAGCAAATTTGTAATAGAAAACTGTACAGTATTGGCAATAAAAAAAGACAGGTTGTGTAGTGGAATAGAATCAATGGCACAGAAAGAGACCCACATACCTATGGACAATTGATTTTTGATGAAGAGGCCAAAACCAAAAATAGAAATAAAGAAAGTACATTCAACAAATGATGCAGGTCTACCTGTATGTCTGCATGTAGAAGAATGCCAATAGACCAATATTTATCACCATGCACAAAACTCAAGTCTAAGAGGATCAATGACCTCAACATAAAACAAGGTTTTCTATCTCCAGAGATGTCTCACTTTGTGATTTCTTTGTTTGTACTTATACTTTTAGATCCTTGGGTGGTTTTCTTAAGTTCCTTCACTTGATTATTTGTGTTTCCTGTAATTCTTTAAGGAATTTTTGTGTTTCTTCTTTAAGAGCTTCTGTCTGTTGACCCATAATCTGTATTTCTTTAAGGGATTTTTGTGTTTCCTCTTTAAGGGCTTTTACCTGTTGACCGATGTTCTCCTGTATTTCTTTAAGGGAGTTACTTAAGTCTTTCTTAAAGCCCTCTATCAGCATCATGAGATACAATTTTAAATCCAACTCTTGCTTTTCTGGTGTGTTGGGGTATGCTGGACTTGCTGTGGTGGGAGAACTGGGTTCTGATGTTGCCATGGAGCCTTGGTTTCTGTTGGTAGAATTCTTGTGCTTGCCTTTCACCATCTGGTTATCTCTGGTGCTAGTTGGTATTGTTGACTCTGGCTGGAGTTTGTTCCTCCTGTGGGCCTGTAAGCCTGTGTCCTTAGTCCTCTGAGCTCAGAAGTGAAAGCACTGCTGGGAGATCACTCTCTCCTGGTGGGCTGTGCACAGATGGCTGTGGAGTCTTCCAGATCTCTGGTGCCAATGGCGGCAGGAAGACTTCAGACCCAGTTGCTCCACTGATCTTAGGCCCTGTGTTCTCCTAGCTGTTCCCCTTCAGAGAGAAGGTGGAGATCTCACCTCTGTGCTCAGAAGTGAAAGTGTTGCTGGGAGGTCATTCTCTCCTGGCGGGCTGTGCACAGAAGGCTGTGGAGTCTCCTGGCTCCCTGGTGCCAATGGCAGCAGGAAGACTTCCATCCCAGCTGCTCCACTCTGTACTCACTTATAAGTGGACATTAGCCCCAAAGTACAGAATAACCATGCTATAATCCACAAACCCAAAAAGCCTAAATAAATAGGAGGGCCCAAGGGAGGATGATAGACCCTCACACAGAAGAGGAAATAAAACAAACATTGGAGGTGAATGGAGGAAGGGAACTGGGTAAGAGAGGAGGTGAGAAGGGGAAAGAGATGGGGATCAGTTGTGGGAGAGCAGAAGAGGGCTGAGAAAAAGAATGGATATCAGTGGGGGCATCTCTGGGACTAGATGGAGACCTGGAATGGGGAAGGCTTCCCAGAATAAAGGGGTGACCCTAGCTGAGACTCCTAGCAGCTGGGGATATAGAGACTTAAGTGGTCAACTCCTGTAGCCAGGTAGGACTTCCAAGGGATAGAGGAGGTCCTCAACCCACCCACAAAAGCCTCAACCCAAAATTTGTCCTGCCTACAAGATATGCAGGAATAAAACTAGGGCCAAAATTGAGGGAATGGCCAACCAATGACTTCCTAACTTAAAACTCATTCATCCCCTTTAAGAGAACCAACCTCTGACACTATTAATGATGCTCCACTATACTGGTAGACAGGACCCTAGAAAAGCTATCTCCTGAGAGGCTTCATCCAGCACTGCCAAAGATCAGGTGGAGCTCAAGAAGTCTTAGAAGTTAAGAGTCAAGGATAGAACTGAGGAATCAGAAGTTAGAGGGATCAAGGGTACCACAAGAAGACCCACAGAGTCAACTAACCTGGCATCAAGGGGCTAACAGAGACTGAACCACCATCCAAAGTGCATGCAGGGGCTAAAACTAGGCCCCCTACACATTTGTAGCATATATGTAGCTTCATCTTCATGGGCGTCTCCTAACAATTGGAGCAGGGACCATCCCTGACTCTGTTACCTGCCATTGAATCCTCTTCCCCTTAATTGGAGTGCCTGGTCCAGCCTCAGTGGGAGAGAATGTGTTTAGTTCTGTTTTGACTTGATGTTCCAATGTGGGGTGCTATTCAAAGGGGACTTCGCCTTCACTGAGGAGAGGGTAATGGGGGGAGGGATTTGTGAGAGTGAAATTGGGAGGAAAGGAGGGCATGGGGCTGCAATCAGGATGTAAATAAACAAACGAATGAATGAATGAATGAATGAATGAATGAATGAAAAATAATTAAAAGCTTTTTTACAATTCATGACAGACCAAAATGGTTATCTCTGATTGGGATACACGGAGGTTTCCAAACTATTATAGAAATTATTAAAATGACCACAATGATATTGATTGTAGATACTGATTGAGAAGTTGTGCATAGCAAACTATTCATATTTTTTCAAAAGTCCAAGTGTCAGGGAATCAGACAGAGGAGGAGTAAAAGGCGACTTGTGAAAGGACGAGCAGATGGTAGGCATGCAGATCTTGGCACTGAAAGAAAATAACTGATTAAACATTTCGTGGCAAGTTTGGATTTTAAATATGGGACAATGCTACCTAGCTGTAGTATGTTATATAATACCTGCATAGTTTTGAAAGGTAACTGAGGGAGAGAATTCCCTTCTTATAAGGTACAAAATGAAGTACACAAGAGTGATGTGCTGTGGCCTCCCTACAGTATGTCACACATGATCTTGTAACACAAGCACACAGAAAGAAAGAAGCAAATCTGAAAACATTTCACCAAGGACAAGCCACAGAGGCATGTAAATGTAAAGAACATGTTTGGAAATGTATTAGTTTGAGAGGACAAAACCCTGCTTTGCTGCAAGTATGGATTTTTCCATAGTTTTATTATCAGGTTAGAGTTTCTCTTCTGTTCTGTTCACTCTAAACAATTAGTTCATTCATATAAAAAATATTTGAGAACATAGCCCAGTCTAAGAGCAAGTCTTGGCACTGAGGTCATTGCCATGAACAGTACAGGAAGGACTACTCTCTTCAGTGAGCTCACATCCTAGCAGAAATTTAGTTGGAATATTTCCATGGTGGGTAAACGCCAAGCACTGTGGAGGCAGGGAAGACTAAAAACATGTCTTCTGCTGGGCAGTGGTGGTGCAGGCTTTTAATCCTAACACTTGGGAGGCAAAGGCAGGCGGGTTTCTGAGTTCGAGGCCAGCCTGGTCTACAGAGTGAGTTCTAGGACAGTCAAAGCTACAGAGAAACCCTGTCTCAAGGAGGAAAAAAACTAAACATGTCTTCTTTCTTCACTGTTGGAACTCATATTCTTCAGGGAGAGAAAATGGATCATTTAAGGGGAAAAGAAATCTCACTTCTTAGTGACCCAAGCAATTTGAACCAGGATCTCTAAAAACTATTTGTGCATCCACACACACATTTCAACACCATTTTCCGTAGCTAATTGACAAAAGTATTCATGAACAAAGCAGCTATCCATCAACAATGCATAAATAAAATGTGGTATATACATGCAATGTACTACTAGATAGCCTTAAAAAGGAGAAAGTAAGGGTGTGATGCTACTACATGGATAATACTAAATGGATAGACCTCAAAAGCATGCCAAGTGAAATATCCACTCAGAAAAGACAAATAATATCTGATTATATTTATTTAAAGTAGCGGTCCTCAATTTGTGGGTTGAAACCCTTTACTGAGACAAAAGACCCTTTCACAGGTATGATATACCAGATATATTACATATCGGGTATTTACATTATGAATAATAACATTATCAAAATTATATTTATGAAGTAATTTATGGTTGGGGTCATCACAACCTAAGAAACTGTATTATCTCACAGCATTAGAAAGTTTAAGAACCACTGATTTAAAGTACCTAAATTGGTAAAACTTATAGAAACAAACAGTAGAAAGCAGCATACCAAAGGCATTTAGGCATTCCTAACAGGCTGGTTTCTTATTAGGACCTTAATCCATTTTGGATTTGAATTGATCATATGATACACACACACACACACACACACACACACACACACATGAAATGGTGTAATAAAATATTACCAAGAAGGGATGCTATATGCTGCTATTTATTAATAATCTTGTCATGTGTCCAGTAAGCTTGTGGATCGGGAACTATTTTGTATCTAAAGAGGTAAATAAGTCTGCATGGAAAGATCTTAAGCAAGCAGCTAATATTGTAAGCTTTCAGATAGAATTAAGCTCTCCAAATGCTTATATTTCATGAATACTACTGAGAATTTACAGCATCTCAGATTTATAAACTTTAAAGTACAAAAAAGAGGCAGATGACACAGAACATTTGCTAAAACAATTACATCGTTGTCAGCCCCTTTTATTCTAATTCCATATGCAAAGACATTGATATTATATTTTCTTTTCAGCAGAGGTAGGAGATACAGTAATACATTTGCCTTAAGCCATATCTTGTCTGATGAGAAACATCTGCTTGGCAGATCACTGAAGGTGCTTTGTGAGTCTCATCAGGAACACAGCTCTAAATGGAACTGAGATTGTATCATGTGACAAGACTATCCATCAGTGTGAATTCTATCCATTGAAACAGGAAAACGCAACACAAATGCACTGTCCAGTTGGAAGCAGAAAAAAACAGTCTCAAAGCACTGTGTTTCAGTCAAAGGATTGGGAGCTTAAATATGCAGTCATATCCACAAAGAGGATATGTACATATTTGCTGGTGCTCAGCAGGATCCCCCTTTGTTGAGCAGTCTCCCTTAGGTAGGTCAAGATGATGACTGTGGTGGATGGAATGACAATGGGCTCCATAAGCTCATAAATTTTAATGTTTGTTCACCAGGGAGTGCTTCTTCTTGAGAGGGATAAAGAGGTGTGACCTTGTTGAGTAAGTGTGCCACTTTGGGGGTGAGCTTTGCAGTTTCCAGGTCTAAAGTCTCCTTTTCTTTGATGCCTTCAGATCTAGATGTTAAACTGTCAGATAATTCTCCAGCACCATGTCTGCCTGCATGCCACCATGCTCCCGGCCATTATGAAAATGAACTAAACTCTGAAAGAGTAATCAAGCCACAATTAAATGCTTTTTCTGTAACAATTTGTCATAGTGTCCCTTCACAGCAATAGAATACTGAGTAAAACAATGACTAAGATTAGCCATCACACTCCAGTGATAAAAACACCCATGAATATGTTAAGAAAACCCTTACTGCTGATGGGCGGTTAACTAGGGTAGTCATTGCAATAAGGATTGTGGAAGTTTTTTTAAGAATTTAAAAAATGGAAACACATAGTACCCTGCAATCTCACCACTGATCAGATATTGTTCAGCTTCGTGTTCTACAAAGAAATAGTCAATTAACTTATAAACATAAAAGACTAATTGAAATGGTAATATTGACAGTCTTCTAAATATTTGTTTATGTCTATAGGTCTCTGGTGTTCCCAAACCTGGTAAGAGAAGCTTCGTTTTTTTAATTATTTTCTTTATTTA
Organism: Apodemus agrarius; assembly: GCA_964023405.1. Taxonomy (NCBI): domain Eukaryota; kingdom Metazoa; phylum Chordata; class Mammalia; order Rodentia; family Muridae; genus Apodemus; species Apodemus agrarius. Next base: position 85,462,444 of record OZ030006.1, on the reverse strand, counting down.
CATTTCAAATGTTATCCCCTTTCCACATTTCCCCTCCAAAATCCCCCCTATCCAATCCCCCCACTCCTGCTTTCCTTGCCTGGCATTCCCTGACACTGGGAATCATTAATGTCCAACAAGGCCATCCTCTGCTACCTGTGTGGGTGGAGCCATGGGTCCCTCCATGTATACTCTTTGGTTGGTGGTTAAGTCCCTGGAAGATCTGGGGTTACTGCTGGATTCATATTGTTGCTCCTCTTATGGAGCTGCAAACCCCTTCAGCTCCATGGGTCTTTTCTCTAGCTCCTCCATTGTGGATCCTGTGCTCAGTACAATAGTTGGCTTCTCAGCATTCTCCTCTGTATTTGTCAGGCACTGGAAGGGCCTCTCAGGAGACAGCTATATCAGGAACCTGTCAACTTGCTCTTGTTGGCATCCACAATAGTGTCTGGGTATGGTAACTGTATAATGTAATGGATTCCAGTTGGAGCAGTCTCTGGATGGTCTTTCCTTCTGTCCCTGCTCCACATTTTGTCTCTGTATTTCCTCCCATGGACATTTTGTACCCCTTCTAAGAAGGACCAAAGTATCCACACTTTGGTCTTCCTTTATCTTGAGCTTCATTTGGTCTGTGAATTATATATTATGAGCCTCTAGACTGATATCCACTTATCAGTGAGTATACCATGTGTGTTCTTTATAAATGGGTTACCTCACTCAGAAGGATATTTTCTAGCTCCATCCATTTGCCTAATTTCATGAATTCATTATTTTTAATAGCTGAGTAGTATTTCATTGTGTAAATGTACCACATTTTCTGTATCCATTCCTCTGTTGAGGGACATCTGGGTTCTTTCCAGCTTCTGACTATTATAAATAAGGCTGCTATGAATATAGTCGATCATGTGTCCTTATTACATGTTGGAGCATCTTCTGGGTATATACCCAAGAGGGTTATATACAATATATGGCTCCAGCAGCTCAGGTAGCAGAGGATAGCCTTGTTGGACATCAATAATGCTATAGGTTTTTGAGCCTGTGAAGGATCATTGCCCCAGTGTCAGGGAATGCCAGGCAAGAAAAGCGGGAGTTGGGGGGTGGGATGGGGGGGTTTCAGAGGGGAAATGTGGAAAGGGGATAACATTTGAAATGTAAATAAAGAAAATAATAATAAAAAAAACTGCGTCCTCCCAGAGTCCTATATCCAATTTTCTAAGGAAGCGCCAAACATTTCCAGGGTGGTTGTACCAGGTTGCCTTCCCACCAGCATTGGAGGAGTGTTCCTCTTTCTCCACATCCTCGCCAGCATCTACTGTCACCTCAGTTTTTGATCTTAGCCATTCTGACTAGTAAAATCTCAAGGTTCTTTTGATTTGCATTTCCCTGATGACTAAAGATGTTGACCAATTCTTTAGGTGCTTCTTAGCCATTCAGTATTTCTCAGTTGAGAATTCTTTGTTTAGCTCTGTACCCCATTTTTAAATAGTTATCTGATTCTCTGGAGTCTAACTTTTTGAGTTGTTTGTATATATTGGATATTCACTCTCTATAGGATGTAGGATTGGTAAAAATCTTTTCTCAATCTCTTGGTTGCCATTTTGTCCTATTGACAGTGTCCTTTGCCTTACAGAAGCTTTGCAATTTTATGAGGTCTCATTTGTCAATTCTTGATCTTAGAGCATAAGCTGCTGGTGTTCTGTTCAGGAAATTTTCCCCTGTGCCCATGTGCACAAGGGTCTTTTCCCCTTTCTTTTCTATTAATTTCAGTGTATCTGATTTTATGTGGAGACCCTTAATCCACTTGGACTTGAACTTTGGGTAAGGGGAAAAGATTTGATCAATTTGCATTCTTTTCTATGCTAACTGCTGGTTGAAGCACCACCATTGTTGAAAATTCTGTCTTTTTTCCACTGAATGGTTTTAGCTCCTTTGTCAAAGATTAAGTGACAATAAGTATGCAGGTTCATTTCTGGGTCTCCAATTGATCTACCTGCCTGTCACTGTACCAATACCATGCAGTTTTTAATCACAGATTGCTCTGTAGTACTGCATGAAGTCAGGGATGTTGATTCTGCCAGAAGTTCTTTTATTGTTGAGAATAGATTTCACTATCCTGGGTGTTTTGTTATTCTAGATGAATTTACAAATTGCTCTTTCCAGGTCTATGAAGAATTGAGTTGGAATTGTGATGGTGATTTCACTGAATCTGTATATTGCTTTCAGAAAGGTGGCCATTTTTACTCTATTAATCCTTTTTTCTTATTTTTTTAATTTTCTATATTCTTTGTTTACATTCCAAATGCTTTTCCCTTTCCTAGTTCCCCCTCCACATAAGTCCCATAAGCCCTCTTCCCTCTGCCCATTCCCCAATCACCACTTTCCCATTTCTCTGTCCTGGTACTCCCCTACAATGCTGGATCAAGCCTTTCCAGGACCATGGTGCTGTCCTTCCTTCTTCTTGGGAATCATTTGATATGCTAATTGTGTCATGATTATTCAGAGCTTCTGTGATAATTAATATCCACTTATCAGTGACTGCATCCCATGTATATTCCTTTGTGTTTGGGTTACCTCACTTGGGATGATATTTTCAAGTTCCAATAATTTGCCTAAAAATTTCATGAATTCATTGTTTTTAATTGCTGAGTAGTATTCCATTGTGTAAATACACCACATTTTCTCCATTCCTCCATTGAGGGACATCTGGGATCTTTCCAGCTTCTGACAATTGTAAATAAGTCTGCTATGAACATAGTGGAACATGTGTCCTTTTTGCATGCTGGGGAATCCTCTGGGTATATGCCCAGGAGTGGTATGACAGGGTCCTCCAGAAATGTTGTAGCCAGTTTTCTGAGGAACCGCCAGACTGATTTCCAGAATGGGTGTACCATCTTGCAATCCCACCAACAGTGGAGGAGTGTTCCTCTTTCTCCACATCCTTGCCACACCTGCTGTCTCCTGAGTTTTAATCCTAGCCATTCTGACTGGTGTGAGGTGAAATCTCAGGGTTGTTTTGATTTGCATTTCCCTAATCATTAATGATGTTGAACATTTCTTAAGGTGCTTCTCAGCCATTCGATATTCCTCAGGTGAAAATTCTTTGTTTAGCTCTGTACCCCATTTTTAATAGGGTTATTTGGCTCTCTGGGGTTTAACTTCTTGAGATCTTTGTATATATTGGATGTTAGCCCTCTGTCGGATATAGGGTTGGTGAAGATCTTTTCCCAATTTGTTGGTTGCTGTTTTGTCCTTTTGACAGTGTCCTTTGCCTTTCTCATTGTAATGGATACTAGTAAATACTCATTACTGTTCACAATGCTAAGAGTAAGTGACTGTGGGTGCTCAGTAATAGATGGAATATCCATGTCACCCCCACTTCTAAAATCTAAGGCAACATCCTGGAACAGACATGTAAAGAATCCAAGAGCCAGAGGATGGGAAAAGTGCTATGAAATGCTGTCTTATAGAAATTAACTCACAGTAGCACAGTTTATCTGCTTGATAAACAAAAATAAGGATAAAGAATAAGGAAAAACAGCATAAAACATAACAAAATCCATGATAATACTTAAATAATTAAAACATTCTACAAAACTTGAAAGAATGGAAAGACACATAATAAAACTGTAATGCAGAAATTTGAAGATTTGGTTCATCCAACTTAGTCTATGAAAATCAATGTAATCCATGTGGAAATTCCAATAGAATTGAAGGATGGAGGTACTGTGATAGAAGAATCAACTTTCAGGGAATGGCTTATAGAACAATTCAGCTGAGGCTTAGCAACAGAAATCTGCTTCTCACATTGGCTGTATGGGAATCAGGGGCCAGCACAGTCAGGTCCTGAAGCAGGCTCTGGTGCAGGTACCATTTCCCAGGACTTCTCTTGTCCTCACCCAGCAGTAAAGAGAACTTTTCTCTTCGGGAAGTATTAGTATCACTAATGAGGGCTCCACCCTCTTGACCTCAGAAGCATTAGCATCCCAACATGTAATTCTAATATTCTTAATAAATGTATTTTGTTTTTCTGAACAAAAATAGTAATGAAATGGCTTTCTCTACCACACATTACAATATATAAAAGCAAAGCAGTAAACTCTAGGTTTGATCATATGTTTACCACTCAAAGACCTTCAATTGCTTGCACAAGATGATCTAATACATAACAAAGCTGAAAACTATCAAAATATCTACTAAACATTTAACTGATTTTAGAAGAACTACATAATTACTTGAGGGTAAGATTACCTGAAAAATTTAAAAGTTAAATTCTTTATGAATTTAAGAATAAAAGTAAGAATGTGTAAAAATCAATAACAAGTAAATCATATTTTATAACAAAAATACAGTAAAATTATTCTGTATGTTAAAGTGGTGCACATGTAGGTGTGTGTGCAAATATGTGTACCCATGAACACGTGTGGAGGCCAGGAGAAGGAGCTGAGTGTCCTGCTTTATCCCTTTCTACTTACTCCATTAAGACATAATGTCTCACTGAATCTGGAGGTATGCTCTCAGCTACATCACATTTTACATGGTGTTTGTGATTAAACCTTAGGTCTCCACGCTTACCTTAAAAACGTTCTTACCCACTGAGCCATTTTCCTAGCCTCTAAAATTTTTTGTAACTGTTTCAAAAGACTAAAACAATTTTTAAATAAAGATAAAAGCTTTAAAACCTTCAAATCAAACAATGTAAGTGGTAGATAATAATTTCCTACCTACTCACCTACCACAGACCCATCTTCATGGAACTTCTTGCATTTGGAGCACAGAGTTCCAAATACAACTTCAAGCAGAGATTGCCAGAGCCAGTTTTCCCATTTCACCCTCCTCACTTTCTGCTAGATAAGTATCCACGCGCTCTGGGACCAAGCCTCACAGACCCTGATCACAAACCTTACTTAAGAGAACCCCAGAGACAGTCTCTTTCGCCTGTCTGTTCTCATTCATCCCACTGTTTATTATCTAGGGATGCTTGAAGTATGAACCTGGAGTTCTGACCAGAACTTCATTCACTGTACGAACCACTAAGGCATGATTGTACCATGCAGAGTCTGAACTTTAAAGCCCATAGTGGTCCCAAGACTGAAAAACCAAGCACTATTCAGTTGGTCAAATATGGCAACAGAAAAAAAAGGACCCCCAAGCACCCACCCAACAAAAGGAGTAAATAAGTAAATATAGATGGCAGGTGTGAAAACACAAGCACAAAACAACAGACTTCCTCCAGAAGCCTGCACCCTTATAGCAAAATTAGCTGACAAAAGCAATTTAGCTAAAGTAAAAGGCAATGACTTCAAATTAGCAATTAAGAATATGTTCAATGACTTTAAAGAGGATTTTAATTTTTATTAGATATATTCTTTATTTACATTTCAAATGATTTCCCCTATCCTGGAAGGATATGAATTTTAAAGAGAAAGAAAATACAAATAGTTGAATGAAATACTTAAAAAATTCAATAAATAAAGCACAGTTTACCTAGGAAAAGAACTAAGAAACCCAAACCGAAGTAAAACTCAAAATGAAAAACTCAGGAATTCAAACAAAAAACTCAAAGGAACAAATTGGATAAAATCAAAGAGAGAATTTCATGTCTTAAAGACAAATAAATGGATATTATAGTCAAAGAAAATGTTAATCCTGAAAGTATTAAATCATAAAACATCCAGGACATCTGAGACAATGGGAAAAGTCCAAACTGACAAACAAGTATGGAGAAAGAAGAATTCCAATTTAAAGGCAGAGAAAATATTTGTAACAAAGTTATATAAAACAATTTTCCACATATACAGAGATGTCTGTCATGGTACAAGGTGCACAAAGAACACAAAATAAGACTAGAAAGAAATAACACATAATAAAAAAATCACTATATGTACAGAACAAAAAGGATATTAAAAGATGCAAGAGAATAAACAAAAAAGCAAGTCAGGCTTTTTAATAGACCATCCACTGGACAAAGAAACTTCTCTAATGAGATATGAGATCTTCATTAATCTTCAGATCCAGAGTTATGAATATAGAATATAATTTAATAATATGTCAATTGCCCAGCATTATAGTGGTGCACCCGTTTCCCTCCCCACATCCTCATTCCCCACATTCTCTCCAGAATCTGTTGTGAACTGGTCTCTGAATCTTTTCATTCTAACTGGGGTAAGACAAAAATCTCAAAATAGCTTTAGTTTGCATTTCTGTAATGCAAATTAAGAATAGTAAACACATTAAGATTCTATTTTTTAGCCATATGTATTTCTTATTCTATGAACTTTATGTTTTGTTCTATAACTCAGTTTTTAAGTGGAGTGTTTTCTTGTTGCTGAGGTTTTGAGATTTTTTTCTAAATTCTAGTCACTAAATATTCCATAAATATATTTAGAACTCTGGAAGAAATGTGAACAGTGATGTCTCAGCTCCTGAAGTTTCAAAAGGACATACAGATGCTGTTAGGAATTTTGATGGAATGTGGTGTGTGTTTGGCCAAGAATCTGATTTTATTATCTTCCCATACTGATATTTTGAGTGAAGTTATATTTAAAGGAAATGGGTAAATATGTTTGGTGAAAAAAATTTCAAGACAAAAAAAATCAGGCTGCAGCACAGCCACTACTTCCTCACCCAGGTCTACCAAAGAGCAAAAATATTGGGTAGAAACATACTGAAAATATGCAGTTTGTCATATAGAACATTTTTGAAGTTTGAAACAAGGCATATGGATAAAATATGAATGTATTCATTATAGAGGAATATCATGTAATGGAGTGAGGCGTGAGGAAATACGTCTTTTTTTCTTTCTTTTTTAAATTTCTATATTCTTTGTTTACATTCCAAATGATTTTCCCATTCCCCATTCCTCCCTCCCCCTAAGTCCCATAAGTCCTCTTCCATCAGACAGCTCCCCAATCAACCCCTTCCCACTCCTCTGTCCTGGAAATCCCCTACAATGTTGCGTCAAGTCTTTCTAGGACGCAGGCCCTCTCCTTCCTTCTTCTTGGGAATGATTTGATATGTGGGTTGTGTTTTGGATATTCTGAGATTCTGGGACAATATCCACTTATCAGCGACTGCATTCCATGTGTGTTCTTTTGTGAATGAGTTACCTCACTTAGTATGATATTTTCCAGTTCCAACCATTTGCCTAAAAATTTCATGAATTCATTGTTTTGTTTTTAATTGCTGAGTCGTATTCCATTGTGCAAATATACAACATTTTCTGTATCCATTCCTCCATTGAGGGACATCTGTGTTCTTTCCAGCTTTGGGCTATTGTAAATAAGTCTGCTATTAACATAGTGGAGCATGTGTCCTTATTGAATGCTGGGGAATCCTCTGGGTATATGCCGAGGAGTGGTATGCCAGGGTCCTCTGGAAGTATCATGCCCAGTTTTCTAAGGAACTGCCAGACTGATTTCCAGAGTGGTTGTACCAGCTTGCAATCCCACGAGCAGTGGAGGAGTGTTCCTCTTTCTCCACATCTTCACCAACACCTGCTGTATCCCGAGTTTTTATTCTTAGCCATTCTGACTGGTGTGAGGTGAAATCTCAGGGTTGTTTTGATTTGCATTTCCCTAATGACTAATGATGTTGTACATTTCTTAAGGTGCTTCTCAGCTATCCGAAGTTCTTCAGGTGAATTTTTTTTGTTTAGCTCTGTACCCCATTTTTAATAGGGTTATTTTGTTTTCTGGGGTCTAACTTCTTGAGTTCTTTGTATATATTGGATATTAGCTCTCTGTCAGATGTAGGGTTGGTGAAGATCTTTTCCCAATTTGTTGGTTGCTCTTTGCGGAAATAAGTCTTAAGAGCAAGACCTCACACATTGACTGCTTCAGCTTGTGAAAATGGGTTCAGCTGATGGAGTTTCCTGCTCAACTGCCTAAAAATGTGTTTCTCCTGCATCAGCACACAGAAGCAGATCCAGCTGTAGTCTAAGGAGGCAAGTCAACAGAAGAACTTGTCAGTGTCACTCGCATGGTAGTGATTCTTCTTCAGACATAAAAAGTAAAAAATTGAAGGGTCAAGAAGTCATGCCTCACCACTGTATCAGAGGCCGAACAATGTATGGCAGAGTTCCTGAGAAGAGGCCCTAAAAGGCAGCTACAGGAAGTTCTACTGTTGAAACTAAAGTTGCAATGGAGACTTAAGGATACTGGGTGTGCTCAGTCTATGGTACATCCACAAAAAAGATGGCAGGTATAAAATGGATCTGGCCTAAGAGAAAGACTATGTGTATTTTATGTAACTGAGCTAGAGGAATGAGGGTTCCATTTTGAGTACCAATGCAGGACAAAGAGCTGTAGCGTTTGCTGTTCATGCTTGGTTTCCATACTTTGTTCTTCCTTCTTCTTGGGCATCATTTGATATGTGAATAGTGTCTTGGGTATACCACGCTTCTGGGCTAATATCTACTTATCATTGAGTGCATACCATGTGTCTTCTTTTCTGATTGGGTTAATGTCACTCAGCATGATATTTCCCAGCTCCACCCATTTGCCTACAGGCTTTTAACTGGAGCTTTAAAAGAATCTGGCTTGCACTTTTTATTTGCAATGTTTATATTGTACTATTTTTCAAAATGTTCACCTCTTTATTAGTTTGCTCTTCCATACCTACATTGTTTAAAGTAATTCAGTTACTTATTTGTATTCTCTTAGAATTTATATGTCTTTAGAAGTATCATTACTGATCTTTGCTCCTGTGACTTAGCAGCCAGGTACAGACAGGTATGAAGAGATCACCCGAGTAGAAGATCACTTGGCACACAGCCCACCAGGGCTCTACCTGCACCCAGGATCTGGGCAGTGACACAGCCACCTGCGCACCTATCCTGCGATGGGACATCTGCCCTGCAGGGAGTCCTGCCGTTAAAGGGAGTCCTACATTTAGAAGGGAGGCTGCTACCATCTTTGCTCCTGTGATTGAGCAGCCAGGTACAATCAGGTACACAGAGATCACCCAAGTATAAGATCTCTTGGGACATGGCTTGCCAGAGCCCTACCTGCACCCAGGAGCTGGGCAGCACAGCGCACCTAGTCTGCTAGGGGATATCTGCTCTTCAGGGAGTCCTGCAATTAAAGGTGAGGCCACCATCTTCACTTCTGCAACTGAGCAGGCTGTTACAGCCAGGAATGCAGAGAACACCCAAGTGTAAGATCACTTGGGACTTGGTCTGCATTGCCCCCACCTGCACACAGGAGCTGGGCAGCACCACAGCAATCTGGGCCAGGGAAAGCTGGTCACCCAGGGGTGCTGAGATAGGCTTGCAGAGACTCAGGAGGGACAAGCACCAACCAGAGACAGCAGGACCAACAAACACCAGAGATAACCAGATAGTAAAGGCAAATGTAGAAACGTTACTAGTAGAAATCAAGGAGATATGGCACTCATCCGAACACAATTCTCCTACAACCTCAAGTCCTGGGTAACCAATCTCACCAGAAAAGCAAAATTTGGATTTAAAATCACAGCTCATGATGCTGATGGAGGACTTCAAGAAGGACATAAATTACTCACTTAAAGAAATACAGGAGAACACAAGTAAACAGGGAGAAACCCTTAAAGAACTAAAGGAAAACACAACAAAACAGGTGAAGGAATTGAACAAAACCATCCAGGATCTAAAAATGTAGGTAGAAGTGATAAAGAAATCACAAAGGGAAACAACTCTGGACATAGAAAACCTCAGAAATAAGTCAAGAGACATAGATCCAAGTATCAACAACAGAATACAAGAGATAGAAAAAAGAATCACAGATGCAGAAAATACCATAGAAAGCATTGATGCAACAGTCAAAGAAAATGCAAAATGCAAAAAGCTTCTGACCGAAAACATCCAGGAAATCCAGCACAAAATGAGAAGACCAAACCTAAGGATTATAGGTATAGAAGAGAATGAAGATTTCCAACTTAAAAAAAACAGTAAATGTCTTCAACAAAATTATAGAAGAAAACTTTCCTAACCTAAAGACAGAGATGCCCATGAACATACAAGAAGCCTACAGAACTCCAAATAGCTTTGACCAGAAAGAAATTTCTCCCATCACATAATAATTAAAACACCAAATGTACTAAACAAAGAAAGAATATTAAAAGCAGTAAAGGGAAAAGATCAAGTAACATATAAAGAAAGATCTATCAGAATTATACCAGACTTCTCACCAGAGACTAAGAAAGCCAGAAGAGCCTGGGAAGATGTCATACAGACCATAAGGGAACAAACGTCAACACAGACTGCTATATCCAGCAAATCTCTTAATTACCATAGATGAAGAAACCAAGGAATTCCATGACAAAAACAAATTTAGTTCTTCGACATATCCAGCCTTTTGAAGGATAATGAATGGAAAACACCAACAAAAGGAGGGCAGCTACATACTAGAAAAAGCAAGGAATTAATCTTCTTTCAACAAACCCAAAGAAGATAACCACACAAACAAAAAAAATTACATCAAAAATAGCAGGAAGCAAGAATCACTATTCCTGAATATCTCTTAATATCAATGGACTCAATTCCCCAATGGAAAGACATAGACTAGCAGACTGGATACATAAACAGGACCCAATATTTTGCTGCATCCTGGAAACGCATCTCAGTGTCACAGACAAACACTACCTCAGAGTAAAAGGCTAGAAAACAGCTTTCTAAGCAAATAGTCCCAGGAAACAAACTGGAGTAGCCATTCTAATATCCAATAAAATAGACTTTGAACCAAAAGTCATCAAAAAAGACACAGAAGGACACATTATATTCATCAAAGGAAAAACCTACCAGGAGGAATTCTCAATTCTGAACTTCTATGCTCCAAATACAAGGGCACACTCATTCATAAAGGAAACTTTACTAAAGCTTAAAGCACACATTACACCCCACACAATAATTGTGGGTGACTTCAACACTCCACTGTCCTCAATGGACAGGTCAAGGAAACATAAACTAAACAGAGACACAGTGAAACTAACAGAAGTTTTGGAACAAATGGATTTAATAGATATCCATAGAACATTTCATCCTAAATCAAAAGAATATACATTCTTCTCAGCATCTCATGGTACCTTCTCCAAAATTGACAATATAGTTGGTCACAAAACAGACCTCAACAGATAAAAGAAGATCAAACTAATCCCGTGCCTCCTTTCAGATCACTATGGAGTAAGGGTGGTCTTGAATAGCAACAAAAACAACAGAAAGCCCACATACACATGAAAGCTGAGCAATGTTCTACTCAATGATACCTTGGTCAAGGAAGAAATAAGGAAAGAATCAAAGACGATTTAGAATTTAATGAAAATGAAGGCACAACAAACCCAAATTTATGGAACACAATGAAAGAAGTGCTAAGAGGAAAACTCAAAGTCTTCTCCAAAAAGAAGCTGGAGAAAGCATACACTAGCAGCTTAACAGCACAACTGAAAGCTTTCGAACAAAAAGAAGCCAATACATCCAAGAGGGGTAGAAGGCAGAAAATCATCAAACTCAGGGCTGAAATCAACTGGGTAGAAACAAAAAGAATGATACAAAGAATCAACAAAAGCAGGAGGTAGTTCTTTGAGAAAATCAATAAGATAGATAGACCTTTAGACAGACTAATCAGAGGGCACAGAGACAGTATTCAAATTAATAAAATCAGAAATGAAAAGAGAGAAATAACAATAGAAACTGAGGAAAGTGAAAACAATCATCAGACCCTACTACAAAAGCATATACTCAATACAATTGGAAAACCTGAATGAAATGGGAAATTTTCTAGACAGATACCAAATACCAAAGTTAAATCAGGATCAGATAGACCATCTAAATGGTCGCATAAACCCTAAAGAAGTAGAAGTGATCATTGACAGTCTCCAAAACAAGTAAAGCACAGGACCAGATGGTTTTAGTGCAGAATTCTATCAGACCTTCAAAGAAGGTCTAACACCAATACTCTTCAAACTATTCCACAAAATAGAAACAGAAAGAACACGACTCAACTAGTAGTATGGAGCCACAATTTCACTGATACCAAAACTGCACAAAGATCTAACAAAGAAAGAGAACTTTAGATCAATTTCCCTTATGAATATGGAAGCCAACTACTCAATAATATTCTTGCCAACTGAATCCAAGAACACATCAAAATGATCATTCACCACAATCAAGTAGGTTTCACCCCAGGGATGCAGTGATGGTTTAATATATGGAAAGCCATCAATGTAATCCACTACATAAACAAACTCTAAGAAAAAAACCACATGGTCATTTTATTAACTGCTGAAAAACTTTGAAAAATTCACCATCCTTTCATGTTAAAGGTCTTGGAAAGAACAGGAATTCAAGGCCCATACCTAAACATAATAAAAGCAATATACAGAACACCAGGAACCAATATCAAACTAAATGGAGAGAAACTTGAAGCAACACTACTAAAATTAGGGACTAGACAAGGCTGCCTTCTCTCTCCATATTTATTCAATAAACTTGAAGTTCTAGAAAGAGCAATTAGACAACAAAGGCAGGTCAAATGGATACAAATTGGAAAGGAGGAAGTCAAATTAGCACTATTTGCAGATGATATAATAGTATACTTAAGCGACCCAAAAAACTCCATGAGAGAACTCCTACAGCTGATAAACAATTTCAGCAAAATGGCTGGATATAAAATTAACTCAAGCAAATCAGTAGCCTTCCTTTACTCAAAGGATAAACAGGCTGAGAAAGACATTAGGGAAAAGACATCCTTCACAATAACCACAAACAATATAAAGTATCTTGGTGTGACTATGACTAAACAAGTGAAAGATCTGTATGACAAGAACTTCAAGTCTCTGAAGAAAGAAATCGAAGAAGACTACAGAAGATGCAAAGACCTCCCATCCTAATGGAATGTCAGGGTTAATATAGTAAAAATGGCCATATTGACAAAAGCAATATGCAGATTCAGTGCAATCCCCATAAAAATCCCAACTCAGTTCTTCATAGAGTTAGAAAGAGCAATTCTCAAATTCACCTGGAAAAAAAAAACTCAGGATAGCGAAAACTGTTCTCCACAGTAAAAGAACTACTGAGGGAGTCAGTATCGCAGACCTCAAGCAGTACTAGAAAGCAATAGTGTTAAAAACTGCATGGTATTGGTACAGTGATAGGCAGGTAGAACAATGGAATAGAATTGAAGACCCAGAAATGAACCAACACACCTATGGTCACTTGATCTTCGACAAAGGAGCTAAAACCAACCAGTGGAGAAAAGATAGCCTTTTCCACAAATGGTACTGGTTCAACTGGAGGTCAGCATGCAGAAGAATGCAAATCGATCCACTCTTATCTTCTTGTACTAAGCTCAAATCCAAATGGATCAAGGACCTCCACATAAAACCAGACACATTGAAACTAATAGAAAAGAAACTGGGGAAGAGCATTCAGTACATAGGCACAGGGGAAATTTTCCTGAACAGAGCACCAATAGCTTATGCTCTAAGATCAACAATTGACAAATGGAACCTCATAAAATTACAAAGTTTCTGTAAGGCAAAGGGCACTGTGAATTGGACAAAAAGGCAACCAACAAATTGGGAAAATATCTTCACCAACCCTACATCTGACAGAGGACTAATATCCAATATATACAAAGAACTCAAGAAGTTAGACTACAGAGAGTCAGATAACTATTAAAAAATAGGGTAGAGAGCTAAACAAAGAATTTTCACCTGAAGAAATTCGGATGGCTGAGAAGCACCTTAAGAAGTGTTCAACATCCTTAGTCCTCAGGGAAATGCAAATCTACAATTCTGAGATTTCACCTCACACCAGTCAGAATGACTAAGACCAAAAACTCAGGAGACTGCAGGTGCTAGCCAGCATGTGAAGAAAGAGGAACACTCCTCCACTGCTGTTGGGGTTGCAAGCTGGCACAACCACTCTGGAAAACAGTCTGGCGGGTCCTCAGAAAACTGGGCATGATAGTACCAGAGGACCCCATTATACAACTCCTGGGCCTATACCCAGAGGATTCCCCAGCATGTAATAAGGATACATGCTCCACTATGTTCATAGCAGCCCTATTCATAATAGCCAGAAGCTGGAAAGCACCCAGTTGTCCCTCATCAGAGGAATGGATACAGGGAATGCGGTATATTTATACTATGGAATACTCAGCTATTAAAAACAATGAATTCATGAAATTCTTAGGCAAAGGGGTGGAACTGGAAAATATCGTCCTAAGTGAGGTAATCAAATTACAAAAGAACACACATGGTATGCACTCACTGATAAGTAGATATTAGCCCAGAAGCTTGGGATACCCAAGACACAATTCACATTTCAAATGATGTCCAAGAAGAAGAAAGGAGAGGCCCCTGCCTGGTCCTGGAAAGACTCGATGCTGCAGTATAGGGGAATACCAGGACAGGGAAGCAGGAGGGGATTGATTGGGGAACAGGGGGAGGGAAGAGGGCTTATGGGGATTTCAGGGAGAAGGGAACCAGGAAAGGGGAAATCATTTGAAATGTAAATAAAGAATATATCTAATAAAAAAATCATTACTTTGTGGTTATTAGCATTTCGTCTACATCAATACTTTTGAAGTGAGTGACTGAAGAATAACTTATGTTTTTATATATTTGTGTTTGTTTACTAAGATTTGCATATTTTTTGAGATGCACATCTTTTCCAATTCTACATTAAGGATTTTTTAGAAAGAATCATTTCCCTGATGATTTTTCCTGGGAGATCAGTTTGCTATACAATGTTGATTTTAATTCCAAATGGAATTCATAATATAGATTTTGTGTAATTTTCTTTAACTGTATTCAGTGGGTTTTGACATAATGTATATTGCATCATAGCCTGAGAAACATACCCTTTCTGGAGGTTTCATAAAAGTTGAGACTTCTGGACATTCAGGCTTATATATTTGTTATCAGCAGGAGTGACTGTACTCTCCATAGCCTCTCCTCCAGACTTGTCAGCCATATGCAATCTGAACAGTGCTCACAATAGTTGTGTAATTCCTTCTACTGTAGCTGTGAGAAATGGATGCAGAGACACAAGAAATCAACCCACTCTACCTACATGTGTGCTTATTTGGGGGCAAGTCATCTGTGTTTACTTCCTCTATTCTGAAAGTTAAAATGTCTGCCAAAGTTGAAGTGAGAATATATTGTAGCTAGAATAGGATCAGTTGCTATGGAGCATAGCTCAGTGAAAAAAAAATTCCCCAAAATATTTTTTGAATTGTCAGGTCAATTTCCAGGGCCACATGAAAAGAAGATAGGGAGCAACAGCAGCAGCATCAACAACAAAAATGACAAAAAACAAAAACAACAATTCCAACACCAGTAACAACAGACAAGACAAAGGGAAAAGTAGTATAGAATACTTTCAGAGTCAAGCTAATTGCTCCAAGTCAGGGAACTGAGAATAAAGTGGAGGACCACTGTGTACTTCTGTCTGAGATACCTTTCCAGGTCTGTGATATTTAGATATTCAGTGACAACATTATTGGTTCCCATTATTGGTTTTTCCTGTCTTTCTCTCTTCAGAATATAGCTTTCCTAATTCTTCTTTCTCAAAGACTCTTGAAAAACAATATTTGTAATCTATTACCCTTCTTCCTCCCATACAGTCTTTCTCTAGTTAATATTTATAAAAATTATTTAATCCAAATGTTAGGACAAATTATAAAGTCTGATCTGACTGTCAGCTCTATATAACAAAACCAAAAACACCGAGCACCAGTGTTTGTCTTAAATCATGTCTAACAGGCCATAATGAATCAAAAGGACAGTGAAAATACAACACTTATAGTTACAATTACAGCAATAGTCATCAACTATATAGAATTGTTATTATACTACTGTAGAAGGCATAGCTTACAAATAACACTAAAAAGAATTCTTTTATTATTTATTATTATTACTTTAATTATTCATTTTACATCGATCTCACTGTCCCCCTCCTGGTCACCTTCCTCCCACTATCCTCTCATTCCCCATTCCTTTCTCCTCTGAACAGTGAAGGCACCCTGGGTATCTCTCCACCCTGGCATATCAAGTCTCTGTAAGGCTAGGTACATCCTGTCCCTCTGAGGCCAGACAAGGCAGCCCAGTTAAAAGAACATATGCCACAAACATGGGGTTTGGCCTGCCATCCAGTTCCACATGAAGAACTATTACACATATGCCATATATGTGTGGAGAAGCCTCTGTGCAGTTTATGTATGTTCTTTGGTTGGTGGTTCAGTCTCTGAGAGCCTCAAGGATCCAAGTTCACTGATTCTGTTGGTCTTTCTGTAGTGTTCCTATCCCATTAAGGGCTGCAATCCTTCCTCCCATTCTTCCCTAAGAGGCCTGCCATCCACTCTTTGGCTGTGGGTGTCGACATCTGTCTGAGTGGAGGCTCTCAAAGGGCAGCCATGCTAGACTTCTGTCTGCAAGCATAACAGAATATCATTAATAGTGTCAGAGATTGGTGCTTGCCCATGGGATGGGTCTCAGGTTGGACTGGTTAATGCTTGGCCATTCCCTCAGTTTCTACTCTATCCCTCATACCTGTATTTTTTTGCAGACAGGATAAATTTTGGTTCAAAAGTTTTGTGAGTGCCTGCATGTTCTAACAAAGCATGATGATGTTCTCTTATTTCCACTTCTGTACCATATGGATGCTGGTGGAATCCTTTAACATTAAGTATCAAGATGGAAACATATTCATAGACTCTAGTAGCTACTTGGGATGATTATTTCTTTCTGCTTCTCTTACTGTAGTTTCTTAACTCAGTTTTCTTTAATGGTTTGTCATTGAAGAGTTTTATTGAGAGAAATAAAATGGAAGGGGTGAAGGATTTTCTGGATAATAGTCTTAATTAAATTATTTTAGAAAACAAAATTAAATACCGTGGAGTTGATTATATAAACATTAAGGGTATTAGAGTTAGTATGTGAAATGTTCCCAGTAAAATCTTTAGAAAGTTTAGTTCCAACTAAAGGTGTTATTAAGAGGTGATTGGCTGGTGGGGGCACTAGTTCCCTAGTGAATTGACTCATCAATGAGTTTAAAGCTAAATGGGCTGTATTTGGAGTTGGAACTTGGTGGATTAAAGAGGTCATTGCGGGAATGCCATAGAGAGAGGTTGAATATACCCAGTGACACTCCACAGAAGAAAACTCATTTCCTTCTCCCAACAAGTATTAACTACAAGTAGCTTTTTGGTTATGGGTGGGGCTTCGTGTCTGCTTCTCCTTCTCCATGTTGTCTGTCTTGAACTTGTACAGGTCTTTGTATGCTGTCGTGATATCTGAAACTTTTGTTTCGTTGGAGTTGTCTACTTCCTCTGGATCTTACAACATTTCTGGCTTTATTTTATTACTTTTCTTTCATAGATTTTGAGTCTTGAGGTTAGGGGTTTGATAGAGATGATCCTTTTAGGGCTGAGTGCTCCAAGGCCTCTCACTGTTTGCATATTGTCCCATGGTGTCTGAGTTCCACATCTGTTGCAAATAAGAAATTTCTCTGATGAGGGTTGAGTTAAACTCTGACTCTTGGGTATATCAATATACCCTTAGAAGACATTGTATTGCTACACTAACTTAGCAAAATAATAGTAGGCTTTCCCGTGGGCCCATGACTAGTATAGGTTCTGATTTTGGGTCTCATTAACAGTAGCATCAGGGATGGATTCCATTTCATGGAGTGGTCTGTTAGCTTCCTTTTCATATGCTGTCCACAGCTGGCTAATGATTGCCAGTTATGGTTTATATTTATCGTAAAGGACCTAAAGCTTTTTTTCTGAATCTGACAGTTTGAACAATGTTAAGATAATTTGGGATTTTTTTAGAACAATAAAGCAGTGTAAAAAAAATGAACATCTGCAGACAAGCCTGGTAACTTGAGTTTGACACTCAAAATGCACATAGTAGAAGGAGAGAATTGCCTTTTTCATATTAAACTCTGACCTCCGCAAGCATGCTCTGGCATGTGCATATACACATTCGTGAGCACACACACACACACTCACTCACTTACTTCAAAAGAGCCTTAAAATGCCTCAAAATAAGTATGTCAAAGCAATTTTCATTTCAATAAGAACTCCCTAAAAGAGGGACCATTTGTCTTTGGAGATACAACAGGAAACTTGGATATTCTAATGACTAAGGCATCTATTTCTGGAAATTGCCTTCCATTTTCCTCCCAGAGAGATCCTAGAGCCTACTTTCCGGTTTGATGTACAAGTCATTCTTGAGTAAGATGCTTGTCTTAGTTAGGGTTTCTATTGTTGTGATGAAATACTATAACCAAAAGCAACTTAGGGAGAAAATGATTTATTTGGCTTATCTATCTCAAATCACTGGGATATTTACTGAGGGAAGCCATGGCAGGAATTCAACCAGTTGTGGAGGCCAGGGCTGATGCAGAGGCCATAGAGGAGTGCCTATAGAATTGTTCTTCATGACTTGTGCAACCTGCTTTCTGCTAGAACTCAGAAACCCCATCCCATGGTGTTTCCAACAGGGGGCTAAATTTTCCTACATTGACAACTAATTAAGAAAATTCTCTGCAAATTTGATACCTGTGGCTGATCTTATGGAAGCATTTTCTCAATTCATGTTTCTTGCTCTCAGATGACCCTAGCTTGTGTCAGGTTGACATAGAACTAGCTAGCATAGTGCCTTACATGACCTGGGTGTTTAATAAATTTGTCAGAACTTTACTGTTAAAATTGTCCTCTTAGCCAGGGACTCATTGCTGGTCCTCTTCCTCCTTGTAAGCAAAATAGAAGCAGATCCTAGTAAGTATACTTTCACACATTTATTATCATCAAAATAAAGCCTGTTTCCTGACAGTATAATGTGGTAGTTTTCAAGTACTTAGTAATATAAGAAATGCAGTCTCACCATGTATTCTTGCTAACTGGAAACTACTTTGCATTACATCAACATCACTTCCAACTAGAAATGGATATACTAGAATGAGTTATATCACTGAAGGTTGGCACTATTTAATTCATATTTTTTAATTATTTTCAGTTCATATAAAAATATTGTACTTTGCTTCTATATGGACTTTCTTGTTCCCCTTTCTTTTTCCCACTGATGTCATAATCAAAAAGATCCTTCTGTGTATGTATGTATGTATATATATATATATATATATATACATATATATATATATATATCTCCTGCCCACTTCTACATACACACTCACACATGCACACACACACACACACACACGCACAAAACCACATTGTCATAGGTTTTTTATTTTATTTTCTATATACTTTGTTTACATTCCAAAGGCTTTCCCCTTTCCCAGTACCCCCCTCACCATGTGTCCCATAAGTCCTCCCCTCACCCTGCATTCCCCAAACACCCCCCAACCCTTTCTCTGTTCTGGTACTCTCCTGCAAAACTGGAACCAGTCTTTTATGGACCAGTGTCCTATCATTCCTTCTTCTTGGGAATCTTTTGATTTGCTAATTGTGCCTTGAGTATTCAGAGCTTCTGGGCTCATTAATATCCACTTATCAGTGATTGCATTTCATGTGTATTCTTTTGTGATTGGGTTAACTCCCTTAGGATGATATTTTCCAGATCCAACCAATTGCCTACAAATTGCATGAATTCATTATTTTTAATTGCTGTGTAGTATTCCATTGTATAAAGATACCACATTTTCTGTATCCATTCCTCCTTTGAGGGACATCTGGGCTCCTTCCAGCTTCTGGCTATTATAAATAAGGCTGCTATGAACAAAGTGGAGCATGTGTCTTTATTGCATGCAGGGGAATGCTATGGGTATATGCCCAGGAGTGGTATGACAGGGTCCTTTGAAAGTGTCATGCCCAATTTTCTGAGGAACCGCCAGACTGATTTCCAGAGCAGTTGTACCATGTTGCAATCCCACCAACAGTGGAGAAGTGTTCCTCTTTCTCCACATCCTCTCCAGCACCTGTTGTCTCTTGAGTTTTTAATCTTAGCCATTCTGACTGGTGTGAGGTGGAATCTCAGAGTTGTTTTGATTTGCATTTCTCTGATGACTAATGATGTTGAACATCACTTAAGGGGCTTCTCAACCCTCCGAATTTCTTCTGGTGAAAATTCCTTGTTTAGCTCTGTACCCCATTTTTAATAGGGATATTTGGATCTTTGGGATCTAATTTCTTGTATATATTGGATATTAGCCCTCTGTCAGAGGTGGGGATGGTAAAGATCTTTTCCTAATTTTTTGGTTGTCATTTTATCCTTCTGACAGTTTCATTTGCCTTACAAAAACTTTGTGATTTTATGAGGTACCATTTGTCAATTCTTGATCTTAGAGCATAAGCTATTGATGTTATGTTCAGGAAATTTCCCCCTGTGCCTATGTCCTCCAGGGTCTTCCCCAGATTCTTTTCTATTAGTTTCAGTGTGTCTGGCTTTATGTGGAGGTCCTTGATCCACTTGGAGTTGATCTTAGTACAAGGTGATAAGAGTGGGTCAATTTGCATTCTTCTGCATGTTGACCTCCAGTAGAACCAACACCATTTGTTGAAAAGGCTTTTTTCCACTGGATGGTTTTAGCTCCTTTATCAAAGATCAAGTGACCATAACTCTGTGGGCTCATTTCTGGGTCTTCAATTCTATTCCATTTATCTACTTGCCTGTCATTGTACCAATACCATGCAGTTTGCTGCAGTACAGTTGCTTTGTACTACTGCTTGAGGTCAGGGATAGTGATTCCTCCAGAAGTCCTTTTATTGTTGAGAAACGTTTTAGCTATCCTGGGGTTTTTGTTACTCCAGATGAATTTAAGAACTGCTCTATCGAGATCTGGAAAGAATTGATTTGGGATTTTGATGGAGATTGCACTGAATCTGTAGACTGCTTTTAGCAAGATGGCCATTTTTATTATATTGATCCTGCCAATCCAAGAGCAAGAAATATTTTTCCATCTTCTGAGGTCTTCTTCGATTTCTTTCTTCAAGGACTTGAAGTGTTTGTCATACAGATCTTTCACTTGTTTGTAAGAGTCACACCAAGATACTTTATATTGATTGTGGCTATTGTGAAGGGTGTTATTTCCCTAACTTCTTTCTCAGCCTGCTTGTCCTTTGAGTATAGGAAGGCTACAGATTTGCTTGAGTTGATTTTATAACCAGCCACTTTGCTGAAGTTGTTTTTCAGCTCTAGGAGTTCTCTGGTGGAGTTTTTTGGGTCACTTAAGTATACTATCATATCATCTGCAAATAATGATAGTTTGAATTCATCCTTTCCAATTTGTATCCCTTTAACTTCCTTATGTTGTCTAATTGCTCTCGCTAGAACTTCAAGTACTATATTGAAAAGATATGGAGAGGGAGGGCAGCCTTGTCTAGTCCCTGATTTTAGTGGGATTGCTTCAAGTTTCTCTCCATTCAGTTTGATGTTGGCTACTGGTTTGCTGTATATCGCTTTTATTATGTTTAGGTATGGGTTGGATTCCTGTTCTTTCCAGGACTTCTAGCATGAAAGGATGCTGAATTTTGTCAAATGCTTTTTCAGCATCTAATAAGATGACCATGTGTTTTTTTTCTTTTAGTTTGTTTATGTAGTGGATTACATTGATGGATTTCTGTATATTGAACCATTCCTGCATCCCTGGGATGAAGCCTACTTGATCATGGCGAATGATTGTTTTGATGTGCTCTTGGATTCGGTTGGCAAGGATTTTATTTCGTATTTTTGCATCATTCATAAGGGAAATTTACCTATAGTTCTCTTTCTTTGTTGGATCTTTGTGTGGTTTTGGTATCAGGGTAATTGTGGCTTTGTAGAACGAGTTGGGCAGTGTTCCTTCTGTTTCTATTTTGTGGAATAGTTTGAAGAGTATTGGTCTTAGGTCTTCTTTGAAAGTCTGATAAAATTCTGCACTAAAACCATCTGGACACTGACTTTTTTTGGTTGGGAGACTTTCTATAACCCCTTCTATTTCTCTAGGGGTTATGGGACTGTTTAGCTGATCTAATTGATCCTGATTTAATTTTGGTATTTGGTATCTGTCTAGAAAATGGTCCATTTCCTCCAGATTCTCCAGTTGCATTGAGGATAGGCTTTTGTACTAGAATCTGATGATTTTTTGAATTACCTCAGTTTCTGTTGTTATATCCCCCTTTTCATTTCTAATTTTGTTAATTTGGATACTCTCTCCGTGCCCATTGGTTAGTCTGGCTAAGTGTTTATCTATCTTGTTCATTTTCTCAAAGAACCAGCTCCTGGTTTTGTTGATTCTTTGTATGGTTCGCTTTCAGCCCTTAGTTTGATGATTTCCTGTCTTCTACTCCTCCTGGGTGAATTAGCTTCTTTTTGTTCCAGGGCTTTCAGGTGTGCCATTAATCTGCTAGTGTATGCTTTCTCCAGTTTCTTTTTGGAGTCACTCTGTGCAATGAGTTTTCCTCTTAGCACTGTTTTCATTGTGTCCCATAGATTTGGATAGGTTGTACCTTCATTTTCACTGAATTCTAAAAAGTCTTTAATTTCTTTATTTCTTACTTGACCAACATGTCATTGAGTAGAGTATTATTCAGTTTCCATGTGTATGTGGGCTTTCTGTTGGTTTTCTTGCTATTGAAGACCACTTTTACTCCATAGTGATATGATAGGAGGCATGGGATTAGTTTGATCTTCTTGTATTTGTTGAGGTCTGTCTTGTGACCAATTGTATGATCGATTTTGGAGAAGGTACTATGTGGTACTGAGGAAAAGGTATATTCTTCTACTTTGGGATGAAATGTTATATATATATATATATATATATATATATATATATATATATAAATGTTAAATCCAATTGGTCTAAAGCTTCAATTAGTTTAACTGTGTCCTGTTCAGTTTCTGGTTTCCTGATCAGTCCATTGAGGATAATGGAGTGTTGAAATAACCCACAATTATTGTGTTAGGTGTAGTGTGTGCTTTAAGCTCTAGTAGAGGTTCTTTTATGAATGAGGGTGCTCTTGCATTTGGAACATAGATGTTTAGTATTGAGAGTTCTTCTTGGTGAAGTTTTCCTTTGACCTGCAAGAAGTGACCTTCTGTTTCTCTTTTGATGACTTTAGGTTGGAAGCCAATTTTATCTGATATTAAAATGGCTACTCCAGCTTGTTTCTTGAGACCATTTGCTTGTAAAATTGTCTTCCAGCCTTTTACTCTAAGGTAGTGTTTGTCTTTGACACTAAGATGTGTTTCCTGCATGCAGCAAAATGTAGGGTCCTATTTCCATATCCAGTCTGTTAGTCTATGTCTTTTTATTGGGGAATTGAGTCCATTGATGTTAAGAGATATTAAGGAATAGTAATTATTACTTCCTGACATTTTTGACATTATTTTTTGTATATTAGAGTGGTTATCTTCTTTTGTGTTTGATGAGAGGGGGTTTCTATCTTGATTCTTCTGGGGTGTGTTTTCCCTCCTTGTGTTGGTGTTTTTCCCCTATTATCCTTTGTAGGGCTGTGTTTGTGTAAAGATAATGTACAAATTTGGTTTTGTCATGGAATACCTTGGTTTCTCCGTCTTTGACAATTGAGAGTTTTGCTGGGTATAGTAGTTTTGGCTGAAGTTTGTGCTCTCCTAGTCTGCATGATATCTACCCAGGATCTTCTAGCTTTCATGGTCTCAGGTGAAAAGTCTGGTATAATTCTGATAGGTCTTCCTTTATATGTTACTTGGCCTTTTTCTCTTACTGCCCTTAATATACTTTCTTTATTTAGTACATTTGGGGTTTTGATTATTATATGAAGGGAGATATTTCTGTTGTGTCCAGTCTGTTTGGAGTTCTGTAGGCTTCTTGTATATTCATGGACATCTCTCTCTTAGGTTGGGGAAGTTTTCTTCCATAATTTTGTAGAAAATATTTGCTGGCTCTTTAAGTTCTAGATCTTTCCTCTCATCTATGCCTATAATCCTTAGGTTTGGTCTTCTCATCGTGTCCTGGATTTCCTGGATGTTTTGGGTAACAAGCTTTTTGTATTTTGTATTTTCTTGGACTGTTGAATCAATGGTTTCTATGGTATCTTCGGCATCTGAGATTCTTTCTTCTATCTCTTGTATTCTGTTGTTGATATTTGCATCTATGGCCCCTGATTTCTTCCCAAGGTTTTCTATCTCCAAAGTTGTCTCCCTTTGCAATTTCTTAGTTGTTTCTACTTCTGTTTTTAGATCCTGGATGGTTTTGCTCAGGTCTTCTGCTTGCTTGTTTGTATTTTCATGTATTTCTTTAAGAGATTTTTGTGTTTCCTCTTTCATGACTTCTACTTGTTGGCCCATGTTCTCCTTTATTTCTTTATTTTTGTACTTTCTCCTTATTGGCTTCTAATTTTTGATCCATATTCTCCTGAATTTCTTTAAGTGATTTTTGTGTTAGCCTTGTAAGGGCTTTTAATTTTTGATCCATTTTCTCCTGTATTTCTTTAAGAGATTTATCTATGTGTTCTGCTATCAGCATCCCAACCTGTGATTTTAGATCCAAATCTTGTTCTTCTGGTGGGTTGGGTTATCCAGGACTTACTGCTGTCAGGGAACTGGGTTCGGATGCTGTCATATTATCTTGATTTCTGTTAGTAACGTTCCTACATTTGCCTTTTGCCATCTGGTTATCTCTGGCCTTAGTTGGTATTGTAGTCACTAGCTGGTTCTTGAACCTCCTGTGGGCTCCAAAGGCTGGATGACTGGGTTTCCCCTGGCACAGATTGCTGATGTGTTGTTCTCCTCTTGGGTGCTGTTGGATCCCTGGTGTATCTTACTCTAAGCAATGTTATATTCGGAAATCTCTGTGGACCTGATGCTGCTTGCCTTCTCTGGTTCTGTTTGCTTAGTTCAGTCAGCAGCAAGGATGCTGTCTATGGCCTCGGAGAGTGGGGAGTGCGGAGTGCAGGGACTCCCAGAGGGCCGGGAACCCACACCCTGCTAGAACACAGGAACCAACCGCTGCTCTGCCAAGCTCCAGTTCTTAGATGACTAGCTGGTGGCCCGGGTCCCCAAGATCTTAAGCTTGGGATATCTTGGGTATCTGGTTCTGCCTGCTCAGTCTAAGCACCCATCACCAAGATGGCCGCAGTTGAGCAGAGTACAGGGTTCCCCTCAGAGCACAGAGCCCACGCATGGTTGGGGCCCAGGAACCGCTGCTCTGCCCAGTTCACTGACAGGCGGTCTTGAGCCCCCAAAGATCCCAAGTTCTGGATATCACCAGTACCTGGCTCAGCTCTTGCTTAGTCCGGACCACTGCAAGGATGCCAGCGATGGCCTCTGGGAGTGGGGAGTGCGGCTTGCAGAGTCTCCTGCAGACCAGGGAGTCTTAGGTTTTATATGTGTGAAGTGACCCCATGACCATGGCAACGCTTATGAAGAAAAACATTTAATTGGCTCTGCCTTATGGGTTCAAAGGAATAGTACATTATCCTCATGATATGAAGCATGACAACAAGCATGTAGCCCTAGTACTGGATAAGTGTCTGAAAGTACACTAGTACACTAGTACAACTAGATCCACAGGAAGAGAGAGTGATACTGGGCCTGGTTTGAGGGTTTGAAATAGAAAAACCTACCCCTCAATGACATACTTCCTCCAATAAGGCCAGTTAGAGGTTATGAAGGCTATAATTGGAGATTACTAAGGTTATAAAGCCTATTAACCAAGCAACTCTGTCAATACCAGGCTGTATAGAAGATTCCTTTGTCAAAGCTGTTAATCCATAACTTTTTGATTTAGCCTCAGGCAGATATTCTGGGCAAGGCCACATTCTTCACCAGCATAATGGACTGAGATAGTAGAATAAACTCCATTTTGCTCTTAAGACTCCATTCCAAGTTAATTCGCATTGCTTCTACCCTTGAGATCTGAGAAAAATCACTATACGTCCCTGGCAGTAGCCAATTAGACACAACAGCTTCAGCTAGATGATGACAATAGAGTGAGCTAAGAAAATTAAGACTTTCCCAGGTCAAAATGCTCCTTTTTGATGTAAGCTCCCTAGTGGTATAACCAGGTGCTGTAAACCAATTAGCTTGAAGCAACATTCCTTTTCCCTTTCATGTAATGCCAAGGCTTGGAAACCCTCACTTGCAGTTTTTTTTTCTCATAATCCTCCTTCACATAGACCTGGGGATCACTTTCCTATCCTACATCAGGAAGGTTCTTGGCCCAAACTTAAGCTTGAATAAAGACTCTGGTGCATCAGAGTTTTGGTTCATGGTGGTCTCTTTGGGGTTTTTGCAATCTGGGCACAACAATATTACAAGAAACTATCACAAGAGACTATATCACATACTAATATTCTTCTCCTCTGAAACTTCCTGAGCCAGGTTTCCCCAGTTCAAATCACCCTTAGCACCACTGTTTGCTATGCTTCTACTAGTATGATCCATTAAGCTTTTCTTAAAACATTCAATTGCTTTCATAATCCAAAGTTCACATTCCTCCAAACAAAAGCATGGCCAGGCCTATTTCAGCAATACCTCAGGCTCTGGTACCAACTTCTGTCTCAGGGTTTTATTGTTAGGAAGAAACACCATAACCATGCCAACTCTTATAGAGGAAATGATTTAATTGAGGTTGCTTATATTTCAGAGGTTTAGTCCATTATCATAATTGCAGGAAACATGGAAGCAAACAAGCAGACATGATGCTAGCAAGGTAGCTGAGAGTTCTACACCTGGATCCACAGGCAGCAGGAAGCATTTGAAACCCCAAGGTCCACTGCCAGTGAGACACATCCTCCAACAAGCCCACACCTACTCCAAGAAGGTCACAGTTCTTAATAGTGTCCCTTGCTATGAACCGATAGAGGCCATTCTCATTCAAACTCCCACGCGCGCGACGCGCACGCGCGCAAACACACACACACACACACATACAAATATACATGCATCAAGTCTCTGAATGTAAGAGAAAATACACAATATTTGTCTATTTTGTGAATTTTCCTTATTTCGTTTACTGAGGTTGCCTCTAGTTTTATGTATTTTCCTACAAATAACACACATTCATTCTCTATGACTAAATGAAACCCCTGAGCATACATACATACATCACTTTTCAATATTCAATCATCAGTTGATAGGTATAGGGTGGTTTCATTTCTTGATATTGTGAGAGATGAAACAATAGACAAGGCTACTCAAATCTCTCTGTGGTATGCTGATTTAAATTGTAATCTAGTTTAAGTCACATCTCTTAAATTCTTCTAAATTTCAAAAATCTTTTATTTTGCTGATACTGAGTCTTAGTGTTCCACGCTGCACCAAATGCATGGCTAATATGACAGTTTAGCCATAAAGTTAGAGCCAAGGGTGATAGACAGAATTCTGTTTGCTTTGTGCAAGTAGGAATTTCTGCAAAATGGAAAAATTAGGAGTGACTGTGATGATGGAAAAGGGTTAGTCTGAAACTTTTTGTTAAAGGGCTGATCCCAAAGACTAAATATGACCTGTCACAGAACTAAAATCATCACACATAGCATTTTAGTTATTATTTTCATAACACAAAGACAGCTAATTTTATCTCATGGTTACTAATGTCATTCTAAAAAGCATACATGCTCACAAGAAATAGAATTTGGCAGCCAGGAGCTTAGAGCCAATTCCCTGTGACTAGATAAAGGAAGTGCTTTCTAAAGCCTCACAGTATGCTCTAAGAGGCTCTTATCAGAAAGGATGTCAGCACAAGCTGCCTTTGAATAAATACATATGATTACAAAAATATTCAAATATGTTCTTTAATTAAGTTACATATGATCATTTTATTTAATTGTACCTTCACTCAAGCGGACACTGTTCTAATGTTGATCATTTATACATCACAACAACCCAATTTGATAAATATTGTTATCATGATCTATATTCTCCAAATGAACAAAGTGAGCCAGTGAGCATAAATGAGCTGCCAAAGTTACATTGTTCAAAAATAGAGGAAATTGAATGCAGCAAACCAAGCCCCAAGACCCAAGGTCATTCAACCAAAGGTCATGTTGATAGTCTCTTCATTTTGTACATTAAGGATATGACATGCAATTTATATCATTTAATATGTGTAATATGCTAGACTTTTTATATGGTTGATGTAATTTTATTCCTCTCAACACAGTACAGTAAGTATTTTCCTGATGAGGAAACAGGCTCAAAGAAACACAGTCCTATGTTCATAGCTACAATACCAGTGAATGAGAGATTTGAATTTTATTATGGATCTGGGTACCTGCAAAGTCCACAGTGTAAGAAATCCAATAGAGAAAGATTCTGCTAATCTTTAAAAAGGGAATAAGAAACGCTTTAAACATAAATAAGTGGGAAGAACAAATGTTCAAACTTTAGGCTAATTATGCTTTTATGATGTTCTTACTATCAGCTTTGATGAAGTAACTCTAAGGCAGAGAGGACAAGGAGAGGATGCATGCTCCAACAACTCCTCTTACTAATGGTAAAAGGCTTGGCTTAAAAGCAGAGAGATGCTACCCACTCCCAGCCCTACTTTTGTTCCAGAATATCATGACACATTTTAAGAATA
This sequence comes from Apodemus agrarius, assembly GCA_964023405.1. Taxonomy (NCBI): domain Eukaryota; kingdom Metazoa; phylum Chordata; class Mammalia; order Rodentia; family Muridae; genus Apodemus; species Apodemus agrarius. The sequence goes on along the minus strand of OZ030006.1, from coordinate 85,433,982 downwards.
GCATATCCCTATTCACGTAGCACATATATCTGAGATGTGTGCATGTCATCCTCCTTTGCAGACAATCTTTGAATATATTTTCATGGCTTGAAATACCACTTTATCCATGCTTGTAGAACTATATTCAGTAACTGAACCAAAAATTGTTTACATATATACTTTCCTGATTTCGCATGTATTATCCAGGATGTTTTAAAATTCATTTATAAGCCAGTCAGTGGTGGCACAGGCCTTTAATCCCAGTACTCAGAAGGCAGAGATGTAGGCAGATCTGTAAGTTCGAAGCCAGCCTGGTCTGCAGAGGGAATTGCAGGGCTACACAAAGAGACCCTGTCTTGAAAGATTAAAAAGTATAAAGCAAAATAACAAAAAAAATTATTTAGAATATTTTTTCTCTTTAGGATTCTATTTTATTTGGATTTTAAAAGATCTGACTCTTAAATAAAGCCTACACCCTTTATGTTCACATTCAAATTTAAGTTTAAGCAAAATAAATAAAAATAAAAAGGAGTTTTTGTCTTCAGACAGTCACCTTTCTGTCACATTCACTATGTGAGCCAAGTTCATTTAGGAGCCTTTCCAGCACACTCTTGAGGCTCTCTGTAAATCTGAGGTTGTGTTCTCTTAGTGACAAATTGTTCTGTTCCTAGAAAACTGGAGAGTCACCACCATTGAGGGGGCTGAATGAAGGAAGAATAGGTTTGAATTCTCAAAGAAAACCAAAACTAGAGGAGGAAAGACTGAACAACACTTCCAGTGAAACCAGAGTTCCAGGGAAGAAATATATACCTTACAAGACATGGAGGTTGAGCTGGGAAAAAAAACAGAGAGTTAATCATCCCAAGTCTTTGTCATGACATGTAGAGGTAGGTGTGAAAATGGCTGTCTGGCCAGCGTGTAAGCCTTGAGTGTATTATCTCCTCTAGCTAAATGATAAGGAGAAAGCTAATAACACTAGCACTCTTAACATTGCACCCAGTTAAAGCCTGTCCTATGTGGCCCACACTTAAAGCTGGGTGTCTAGGAATGAAAAAAGCTGACCAAATCTATCACCATATGTTTATCTTTTATCTTTTCTTTATTTGAGCAAAGAGGCCTGGGCTAATTGTATTTACTTTCCTCGGTTTCCCTGTTAGCTTTGAGGCCACCTTAGAGGCCAAAAATTTCCTTGTTTTAACCAAGAAGGGACAAGCAGTTTGAGGATTGCCTTTTGAAAGGCTAGTAGTTGATAGTTTTAAACTGCTGTTTCAAAATCCGCCTCCTTTCCCAATCCTATAATATCTTGTCCATTCAAGAAATTGTAGGACACCTGCTGTGTTCTTTGTTCCCTGACACCCTGAACACCAATCCCCACGCCCCCAAAAATCTTGCTTAGGTAAGTGAATAGGTTGGGGAAAGGGTCTTTTCCTCAATCCCTTCTCAATAAACAAGGATCGAAGCAATAATGACTCTGTCTCAAGTATCACAAGGACAGATCCTCCCAGCCAGCCATGGGGTTCCTTACCAAATTTTCTTTCAGAGAGTCACAAATGGGGGGACCAGAGCTTCCTCAGTGGCAGTTGGGTTCAGGGAGTTCATGTTTGTAATGTGGGAAGATCACATTGATGCTTTTTTTTTTCATTTGAATTCCCTGATGTCAAACTGACAGACATTTTATGACTCAGATTTTAGAAGGAGGAGGTGAGGTCAGGGAAAAGAGTGGGTGAATAAACTGGTGGAATGCCTTGGGGGCAAAGAAGGTAGTCACTAAGGTTTCCAGAGGTTGCAGGACAGATGAAGAGGGACTGGAAAGCGCAAGTATGGTAGGTCAAGAAGGGCAGAGTGGAGAGAGGGGGCATGCTCCCTGCGGTGCTGATGATAGTAAAGGACCTGCAAGGTTCCTAATCAGGCACATGCCTGGAATTCTGTTCCCCTTTCAGTGTCTCTGAAGTGTTGGCCCAGTTCTCCAAGCTTCCTTTATACTGAAATGGGGGAGGAGTTAGAAGGCTGGATGGCTCTGTTCCTGTTGGCATTTTATAAGTGAACTCTGGTTTAGATAGCTCCTTTTTGTGTCTCTAATTGCCAGAAGGGGGATGGGCTGAGCCATCAGTCAAATGGCAGTTGTCAAAGCCACAAATTTCCAGCAAGGTGCTTCACAAGGGGAGCCTTGTGCTCCCTCTGAAGATCCCCATTTAGGAAATGTGAACCGAAGTAACCTTGCGCGATAAAGTTCTCAGAGAGAACAGGCATTTGATCATTTTCTTCCTTTTGAAAGTTGAAGCGTTCTTGCTATTACTAAGGGATTGAGCCTTTTGAAATGTCACTGTCAGCATTTTCAGGCTATGATTTTCCTGTCTCATTAACAAAGGCCTCTTATACTTCTTTCAGAACGGTGAACGTACTTGATCTATTCTTGATGTTCACATGCAGCTTCCAACTGCAACCGCCCACTGCTGACTTTCTGAACTTGACCTTGGAATGGTCTGGGATGCATCTGTTGAGATAATTCAGCCACAGTGCCCTTTCCATATTGCTCCTGTCTGTAGCACTCACTCACAAGATGGGTAATTTCCCCATGGCACCCTTCCCACCTAGCACGTAACAGTCTCTAAATGACCTTCTTGCACTGGTTTGGCACAGGAATAAGATGGAACAGCCAACAACTGAACCTCAGACCACATGTAATACCTGGAATGTTTTCAGTGACATCTCCATGTATGTAACTGTATCCCAACTGATGGAGACAAAGGCAGAACACAGGTGATTTCATTCAGACCCTTCAGCATGTGACAGGTGGCTTGTTTTAGGCATGGAAAGCAGTAGCTCTCAACCTGCCTCTCATTCAGCAATCATACAGGTTGTATGTGACTAAGTAACATTCAATTGCAGAATGCATGATTGTGCCTTGGGTGGAATGTAATTAGATATCAGATTACGACTATAAAAAATACATCTCAATATAAAAATCTTCTTTTTTTTTTTTCAGAGAAGAAGGAATTAAAATATGACTTGGCAGGATTCCTTTGTTTGTTGATTAACAACCAAAGGAAGGTGTGTCACAAATAAGATGTGGGAGCTTGGTGTCTAGATACCATGAAGAGGTTTCAGTGTTCTTTGAGGAGCCATGGCTACTTGTACTAGCTAGTTTTGTGTGTCTACTTTACACAAGTTGGAGTTATCATAGGAAAAGGAGCTTCAGTTGGGGAAGTGCCTCCATGAGATCCAGCTGTGGGGCATTTTCTCAATTAGTGATCCAGGGGGGAGGGCCCCTTGTGGGTGGTGCCATCTCTGGGCTGGTATTCTTGGGTTCTATAAAAGAGCAGGCTGAGCAAGCCAGGGGAAGCCAGCCAGTAAGGAACATCCCTCCATGGCCTCTGCATCAGCTCCTGCTTCCTGACCTGCTTGAGTTCCATTCCTGACTTCCTTTGGTAATGAACAGCTGTGTGGAAGTGTTAGCTGAATAAACTCTTTCCTCCCCAACTTGCTTCTTGGTAATGAAGTTTGTGCAGGAATAGAAACCCTGACTAAGACACTACTCAAGGCTTTTCTGTGTAACTACACACTGATACTTTCTACCTCAGTACAGCTAGTCCCCATCAACCATCTTCTCTTTCCACTAAGGCACTGGAGAATCCCCAATTTTACTTAGATAACCCTCTAAGCTTCTAGAAATACATGTGAACATACCACACAAAAGAGTCCAAAAGGGGGGCAAATAACTCCTCAGCACTGTACATGAAGCAGGCACTGCTGTCTTGGATGTTCTTTTATTATTGTTATTATTATTGTTATTATTGTTTTATTAATTTTATTTATTTTCATTTCAAGTATTGCTCCCTTCCCGGTCCCCACTCCATGAATCCCTACCCTGTCTTCTCTCCCCTTGGCCTCTAAGAGAGTGGTCCCCACCCACTTCCACCTCACCCCTTTAGCTTCCCCTTTCTCTGGGCATCAAGTCTCCACAGGACCAAGCACATCCCCTCCCACTGAGGCCAGACAAGGCCGTCCTCTGCTACATATGAAGCAGGCACCACGGACCAGCCCATGTTTTTGTTCTTTGTTTGGTGGCTTAGTGCCTGGGAGTTCTGAGGGGTCCAGTTGGTTGATATTGTTGTTCTTGCTATGGGTTGCAACCCCCTTCAGCTCCTTCAGTCCTTCCCTTAACTCTTCCATGGAGGTCCCTGGGCTCAATCCAATGGTTGACTGTAAGTATCTGCATCTGTCTCGGTCATGTACTGGCAGAGTCTCTCAGAGAACAGCCATGCAAGGCTCCTGTCTGGCATCAGCAATAGTGTCAAAGTTTGGGTTCATGAGATTGATCCCCTACATCCAATAGACAGCTAGTATTCAATATATACAAAGAACTCAGGAAGATAGACTCCAGAGAGCCAAATAATCCTATTAAAAACATAGGGAACAGAGCTAAACAGAGAATTCTCAACTGTGGAATCTCAAATGGCTGAGAATCTCCTAAAGAAGTGTTCAACATCCTCAGTCAAATGTTCTTTCAGTTTGACTTCACCCCAGCCTTTGACTTAATTTAATGTCCTCTTGATTTTATGGTTAAAGAAATCAAAGCAGAGAAAAGTGAAGTCACTGTTTATCGCAAACTGGAATCCAAACCCAACATCATGTGTAGCCAATGAAACCAATACTCTGTAAATGAGCATCAATAAATTTTTTCAAAATGCAAGTATTATGCTATCTGGCAAGATTTTAGTATAATTATATTTATTTGTCATGAAGAGGTACTAGTTCATTAGCTCTTAAAATTTCATTCTCTTTCATTTTAATGTAATATTTTTTCTTTTGAAGTCCTGGTTTAAATGATTAACTAAACAATTTATTTACCCCCTGAGTAAACTTAGAGCCCAGCATTGGGTATTATAGGTGGAAATGCCAACAAATATGTTATCAAAACTTGGCTGTCATCCAGAGACTGTCCCACCTGGATATCCATCCCATATACAGTTACCAAACCCAGACACTATTGTGGATTCCAACAAGTGTTTCCTGACAGGAGCCTGATATAGCTGAGAGGCTCTGCCAGTGCCTGACAAATACAGAAGTAGATGCTCACAGCCAACCATTGGACTGAGATAGGGTTCCCAATGGAGGAGCTAGAGAAAGGACCCAAGGAGCTGAAGGGATTTGCAGCCTCATAGGAGGAACAACAATATAAACCAACCAGTATCCCCAGAGCTCACAGAGACTAAACCACGAACCAAAGGGCACACATGGAGGGACCCATGGCTCCAGCTGCATATGTAACAGAGGGTAGCCTTGTCAGACATCAATGGGAGGAGAGACCCTTGATCTTGTGAAGGCTCAAAGCCCCGGTGTAGGGGAATGCTGAGACAGGGAAGCAGGAGTGGGTAGGTTGGTAAGCAGGGAGAGGGGAGATGGGATAGGGGGGGTTTGGTGGGGAAACTAGGAAAGGGGATAACATTTGAAATGTAAATAAAGAAAATATCTAATAAAAAGTTCCAAAAAACTTGGTTGTCTGAGAAGAGTACCATAAACATTTCTAATCCTCTTAATAAACAAAGAAGTACATTTTATATGACAATATTGAAATATATGCAATAGAAATTTTCTAGCTGGCTATCTGCTGCTGGAAAATGAGGCTTCTCCTTGTCCTGTTGTGCCTAATATGAAAAAAAATTATTCCTATCTGAGCATCAAGCACTTGGGAACAAAGCCAAGGCTAGTTTCAAGAACAAACGAACAGTTTGGAGTCATCTGTTTGATACTGGACTTCTTGTATTGAAAAGTTCCTTCTGGACCAATTCTAAACAAGACAAACAACAAGAGGAAATGGAACAGATTTTATGTCATTGTGTCATATCTAAATTTGTCACTATGCTTCTGAAGATAAAAAAAATAAAAAAATAAAAACTGAAAAACAAAAACAAACCAAAACAGCTGATTTCATGGTCCCTTTGTGTTTGTATGTGTGTATCGTATTTTCAACATTATTCTTTTGAACTGCTACAATATTATAGCAAAATTAACAATAAACATTGCAAGATTAATAAACAACATGAAAGTGGCTGAGGCCTGAAGGCATGAGAAGTGAGTTCTAGTAAGACTTATTTGTAAAAATTCAAACATAAGGTCTGATTGTGGCCCTTAGATGTTGAAAACACTCCATGGTATGTGACCCTGGCATCTTCTATCTTCCTTCTCAGACTGTCAAAGTCATTGAGTCCCATATATCTGGCTTTATGTTTAAGCTATAGGTTCTACCTGCTTAAACCAAGAATGATCCTGGGGAGTGCTAAGGTTTTCCCTGGTGTTTTTTTTAGGAACCCTTGTTTTGCTTATAGGTTGTTTATGTCATTTACTCCAGTCTCTCCTCAGTTCATGGACACTAGAAAAAGTAGCTAAAGAACAAAACCCTGCAGTGAGCCATAGGAAGCAACAAACCATTGCTTATGTGCACCCAGCACATAAAGCCTTATACATAATACAAGCTTTCAACTCTGCCTTGCATCTTTGCTTCTCACCCACCAATGAATTCTTCCAAGTGTCCTTTCCAGTACTTTTGAGGAAGCCAAATAATTCCATTTGTAACTTAGAGGTGATTGCCACGCCAGCTTCTATGCACTCTATTAGCAAGCTTTCAAGTTTATAATAATCCAATACATAAGAAACAGTGTCATCTCTCTTTGAGTGCAGTCAAGCAGGATTCTATATGCCTGAAAGCTCCTAGCTTATGTATAAGTACTGTTTTTTAAATCTTTTGTCCTTTTTCTAGGAGTTTCAGTTTCATTTCATTTTCTTAGAGTTCTATGTAAATAAAAATTCACTTTATCCCTACTATATTATGTTTTAATTCCATTTTAGCCTTTAGCTCTTGACTCTGTTTATGATATCTTGAAATGAGTGCTTATTTCATGTAGTTAAGTTTTGGAATCTTTTATTTTTATGGACCAATATTATAAGGCATAAGTATAAGGGCTTTCTCCTCTCTAAAATAATAAAATAATTTACTGAGTATGAGAATATTTGATTTTATATTATCTATAAACATTTTACTTATCATACAACAAAAAGGAAAATGTATGTGGGATAGATCCAATGTAGAAGCAAATGCATATAGTGAAAACAACACTAGCATTCATGGCATGTATGACATAAAGCTATCTGCAATTTCCTTTGTTTACTATATCCAGTTTTATTCATAATTCAACATTATTATAGTATATAACAACACAAAAAACTTTGCAATGACATTTAACAAATTAAATAGCTTGGTAATTTATGAAACAGTGAGCTCAGCAGAAACATTCTTTTAAAAATATTTATTTTATGGTATGTTTATGCATATGTGCCTCAGTATATGGATGTGCATCATGTTTGTATGCATGAACCTGCAGAGGGCAGAAGACATCAGATCCTCTGGAACTGGATCTCTCATCATTTCAGTACTAGAAACCAAATCCAAGATCTCTGCAAAGGCAGTAAGCATGCTTAAGTGGTGAACCATATTTCCAGCCCTGACCAAAATATGTATTATATTTGTCAAGTTCACAAACATTCTTCACATATATTTGTTCATATATATGATAAATTGATATATATATTTGTATATAAGTAACTATATAGAGAATATAAAATAATAATTGCAATTCAGTATTAAAAGGAAAAAATCAGAAAAAAGACACACTTCTATAAAGAAAATATGAAATCAATAAGCACATGAAAGCATCTTAAACTTGATTAACCAGTAGTGTTATAACTTGCCCATACAGAGTGTTTCCAATTTACTATTTAAGATTCTATCTATCTATCTATCTATCTATCTATCTATCTATCTATCATCAATCTTTCTATCATCTATCTATCTATCTCCATGATAGCTTTGTTCTGTATACATAAGGTAATCAAATGTACCCAAGCTTTTATTTTTCATATCAGTGAGATGAACCTCCAGGTATTCATTTGCTGTCTTAGTCGGGGTTTCTATTCCTACACAAACATCATAACCAAGAAGCAAGTTGGGGAAGGAAAGGGTTTATTCAGCTTACACTTCCACACTGCTGTTTATCATCATAGGAAGTCAGTACTGGAACACAAGCAGGTCAGGAAGCAGGAGCTGATGCAGAGGCTATGGAGGGATGTTACTTACTGGCTTGCTTCCTCTGCCTTGCTCAATTTGCTTTCTTATAGAACCCAGGACTACCAGCCCAGAGATGGTACTACCCACAATGGACTCTCCCCAACTTGACACAACAGCTTGTGTAAAGTTGACACAAAACCAGCCAGTATACTTGCTATGCTTGGAGGTATACATGAATGCAGGCAAGGATTCAAGAGGACCAACACTTCAATTGTATTTCTGAGTCAGCTAAGTCCCTTGAGGATATAGACATGTCAAAGGGTCCTACATTTCTGGTAAGACATCTATCTTCTCTACAGGATATTGACAGGCCTGAAGTTAGACAGGAAATTTAGCTTACAAAAATGCCCTCAGTACTTCTCAGTGAAGGCTTGTGGTCAACAGGCACACTGCAGCAGATAGAACAGTGATAAAAACCCAAAAGAGCCAGAGGCACCTTTGAGCCTGAAGAAACACAAGGATCAGATCACCAACTGTTCTTAAAAATTTAAGAACCAAACTTAATTTTGGCTATTCTATTTCTTAAAACACTTAGTAGAAAAGTCTGCCTCAGTAAAATTGAGTAACTTCCTTTGTGTTAGTAACACAAACCAAACTAAAACTTTTAAAGAGACAATAAATCAGGCTATGCAGGATAGAGAGCAATAGTAGTCACACCCAGATGAAACCTTATTAAAGAATCCCACATTCTTCTTGGAGAATACCTTTAGAATTGATCTCATATTCTCATGATGAAGATGGGTAACATCTTTTATACTGCTAGCAGTTACTTGCATTATTCTTTGGGCCTTGTATGTTTGACCACTATTTTCTTCCCTTTCCTCCTCTTCCTTCTCCCCCTCTCCTTGTTTTCAGTCATCCAGTAGACCACTCAGATGGACCATCAACCATTTAACTCCATCTGTTTGGACTCCTTTGATTTCTCTCTAGTGAAGGTTAGCAAAAGTTGATTTTTTTTCTGAGCATACCAGTAAGTTTTCAAGTAATCAAGAAAGACTTTTTACTTCTCTTAATTGTGTAAAGTTTTTGTCAGTTTGACACAAACCTAGACACATGCGGAAAGAAGAAATCTCAGTTGAAAGATTGCCTCCATTGAACTCGCCTATGGTTGGTGAGGCTTTTTATTTTGTTTTTGTTTTTCGGGGGTTGCAGATTGATGTAGGTAGATCCATCCCTGGGCAGGCAGGCTTGAGCTGTAAAAGAAACATAGCTGAGTAAACAGCAGTCTTCTGTGGTCTCTGCTTCAGTTCCTGTGTCAGCTGCCCTGAGGCTTGGCCTGCCAGGTAAACATGTAAACCCCGAAAAATACTTTCTTACCCAAGAAGTTGTTGGTCATAGTGTTTTAGTGAAGCAACCAAAGGATAACTAGGACACCCTTTTTCAGTAACTGACTAGATGTTTTATAAATCATAGGCATTTGGAGCTGAGATAATTATAAATATATGGTGGAAGTTAGCCAGCAAATCTGGGACCCGTCCTGCAGTCCCACTCCCTTGCTGAGGATACAGCAGAAGGAGTATCCTGCCTGTTCTTTGATTTTCTTGCACCTGAGCCATCACTTTCCTGTATATGTGATCCTTTATCTTACTCATATTTTGTGATAGGAAAGCTTATCTGATTAACATAAGTGAACAACACAGTATGAATGGTCTCCAAGAATTACAAGAGACTGGGTCTCATAGCTAAATCCTATTATCAAATGCATAATCAAAGAAAAAACACATAACCTATATGAGGGAAGTTAATACCTATCTCACACATAGAGAATAGCAAATAATACAATGTTGTTGTTATTGTTGTTGTTTTAAGAAGAAAACCTAAGTCTGGAGTTATTCCGTTGAGAAAGTATGTGCTTGACATATGCAAGGCCCTGGTTCAATCACTAGTTCCAAAAACATGAAATCTACCACCATAGTTGGCATATTATAGGTACTCATCCCACCAACCCCTCTTTTTATCTCCTGTTAAATATGAGATAAATTCATCATTTAAACCACTGGCACTTATCTGCCTTTCCTGGATTCCTCATCTTTCACTTCAATGACAGCATCTCACACTCACTTACTGACACCCTAATAAGCCTCCTTTGAGGGCAAGAGCTACCATATTATTGAGCCAACAAGTTTCTGAAGTTGAGGATAATGTTTTTGTTTTAGACCTCTTGTCTTTCTCAAAGACACAGTGGTAACCACAGCACTATCCAGTGGTGATTACCTCAACATTTCTGTCTTCCCTTCTCCAGATTTCTTTTGGGGAGTAACTGTGGAATCCTGTAGTAAGAAAAATTCACAAACCATCTGGGAAGGGTTCCCTGGTCCAATGTGATCACAGGAACAATAGACAAGAGAGATGATGGCATTCATACCATAAATTAATCTTTCCTTCTAATGGAGCTCTGAGAAAAGGAAGTTACTCTAAAATAACACTTGAAGTCCTGACTTTGAACAAGTCCCCAATGTCATTTTATTGTTAGTAGTCTTGTCTGCATTGGAGTCTTATTTGAAAAAATTAAAACACTAAAAACTGAAAAGCAGCAAGCTTGAGTTAATGAAATAGCAACAGAAACACTGCAAGAGATATGAGAGCACTTGAAGTATAGTACCCAAAACAGTTGTTATTTTGGCTGTCCGTCAAAGGACTACAGGGAAATGAAGAGTTGGTTGCTGAAGGCCATAGTGGTAGCTCCTTATTTTGATTGGCAAACTTGGTTATATAAGTCTTTCTCTTCTCAGGATGTTCTTTCTCATGATGCACATTCTTAAAAAGTTAAATGTATTTCAAATTATGCATAGGCACAAGTTAGTCAACTTGGGGTGGGGTGTGATTTTCCCTGAAAGTTCATTTAGAGGACACAGTTTACTCAACTGCACATACAACCCAAAACCAATGCAGTGCAGTTCAGCCCAATGTCCATAATTTCCACAAGATGTATGATCATAAAAGAAGTTATCCAGGAGTTGCTAAAGGAGAATTGACCTATTGTATTGTTTGGAGTAAGGTACATATACAGCTCCATGCAGATACAGGTCTCAGGTTGCCAAGCACATTATGAGGAAAGGGATGTTTGCCAAGCAGAGTTCCATCTTGCTGAGCTACCTCTGCCTGCCACCATTCTTCATTTAGTGTGCTACACTCTTAATTTATTGAGTAAAGGACGAAATAAATATATAAATGTGTAATCATCAGAAAGTGAGTGAGAAACCAAGAAAAACTAGACAGGGTGTTGTTAAATTCAGGAAGTAAGGAAGAAGGGCAGCTACTGTATTGTACTGTACTGTACTGCTCTGGTGCTTCCTCAGAACCACCTCTCCAAGGTTGCACATGTCACCTTAATTCCGCTGTGTTTGTGCACAAGTTTTAGTTGCTTCATCCTTGTAAAAATAGAATGCACTGATGAGTACATTCTTTTCTGCAGTGACATATCCCAGAGTCATATGTGCCCTCTTAGAGATGAGATTATACACAAAAGTTCAAAAGTATCATCAAGTCGAGAGTGACTCTCCATAAATAGTATCCTTGTCAATATAATAAAGTTGTCAGAAGGGGAAAAGGTGATTATCTGTGACTGAAAAGGCTTTGCGCATAGATAGGAAGAAAAGAAAGAGAAAGAAGTGGCAAAAAGGATCAACCATTTGCCCTTGAATAGCATTGAATAAGATTTTTCTAGGTGCCTGGTGAATTGAAGCTATATCTAAGTATAAAGGATCTTTTTTTATGTTATCTCAGTGGGTGGCTTATATGACTAGATTAAAATGTACTTGGAAAATTTACATGAAGTCTTCTGCTTCGCAATAGCCAAGAACAATGGTATGCCATTTGCATTTGTGAGGGTGGGGTTTTTGAGATGTATTTATGTCATGTGTTAATGTACACATGCTGAGCTGCACATATATCAATAATGAACAGTATAAGCATTTATGATTTTGAACTCTTTCGGAATTATATAGGCAATAAAGCTGGATCAAGTAATGATCCTTAGTAAAACTTGGTCAGGAAGACCAAATAACTTGTATGAGACAATGAATAATTACAAGTCTTTCACAGTCTCACACAAATGACTATTTTCCTCCCACACAGAACCAGTCCTGTGCAGTCTGCAGAACACACAGAAGGGAGGGCATAAGACTTCTGAAAACAGAGCGTCACTTTTTTAAAATGCCTTCATATGTATGTTTATTAGTGCCCTTTCAAAATGGTAGTTGAGGTGTGTGTGTAGATTTATCCTGTGACCAGAATTTCTGCCAATATTACACAATGTAGATTATAAAAAGAATTGTGAAAACAGAGGTATGGGAAATTAATGATAAAGGGTGTATAAAAGACAAATACATCGTAGAAAAGCACATTGCATTTGGAATGTATGTCAACTTGACATTTTATTGTCACAATTATAAGGATAGAGAGTAGTTTCATCTATAATGAAGCTCAGCTTGCTTTCACACAGCTGTCCTTGGAGAATCGATACAGTAAATGGAATTTATAAGCATTTGACAATCATGACAATATAGCCACTTCCTATATAACCCTCTTGGGATTTAGTTAGTCTATTCAAACTCCAAGTTTCATATCTGGTCAGCCTCTTTCTGATGTGCTCTTCCCTCATCCTCTTCATAAAGAAGTCTAGATCAGGCAATGTCTTGCAATAGATCCAGGGTGAACATTTAATCTGTATATTGACCTCTTGACTTCGTTGGCCTCTTGTCTTCAATGGCCACCTCTGACTTGTTTCTTTTTCCAGCTTATCATGAGATGTTCTTCATCTTTACCACATTGGCTACTTAAACAACAGAGCTTTTGCTCTTATGAAGTGGAAGTTAATGCAATATCTAGCCTTTACTGCAAAGACAAAATGTAACAGACATTCTGAATGATTAGTTCAGGACCCAAGTAGATCAATTAGCAGCATTGGCAATGGGTTTCACAGTTTGGAAATTGTTAAGCATGGCCTGTGTGCCATCAGGAATAATGACTATATTTGTCCCTTCAATAGCTATATTAAACCTTTTCAAAGTTGCAACTCACTACTTGACTATTGGTGATAGATAATGCTAATTGGTCCTTCTCATCATCTGCTACTGCCGTTGGATATTGTATGTGTTAAGTCCTTTTTGGGTAGCAATGAGGCACAACTAAAAAGCTAATCTCTAATAACCCTATTCTTACACTACACTCATGTTCTTCTTGCCATTAGTTTATGTCAGGTTAACTGATCCCTTGAATCTATGGTATATTTTCAAGCAATCCTGAAATCACAGCAGTAGCATGTACTTTCTCCCTGAAAACATAGCCTTCTGGCAGGCACAGCCACCCTCTATTCCCATTCCTTCCTCATTCTTCTCAACAAGTGTAGAAATAGTCTTGCATCTTTTCTACTCTAGAGCTGAGGAATAATTTTTTCACATCTAGAGGAGTAATAGTTATTGTTTTTAACAAAGTCTCAATCATTTTATTTTACCAATAAAGACTCAAGAACCAGATGCTGCAGTGAAAGCCTGCTAGCTTAAAGAGGCAAGAAAGTATGTAGCTGACCTTCCTCCTTAGCCAGTGTTCCAGAAAGAATACCTCTTTCTCACACTATCTCATACAACCTTCTTCGACTTTCAGTGTCCCTCCTTCTACTTCCTGTATGTCTGTCTATCCATCCTCCTGACTTCATCTTCCTCTCTGTGGTATTTTTTTTATTAATCTAATGATTACTTCCTGTCAACTTGCCTGCTCCACCTCTTGATGTATGATTGACTTTATTTAATCCTGTTTGCAATAAACAGAAAGGTCTTAAAGTAAAGGTATACAGAAGGGCTGAGCCACACCAAAACTAGAAACAGGCTTTTCCACTAAATAACACAATCTTGGGTTTCACAGTGTGATAAAATATCCTGAAACAAATAGTAGAAATGGATATTTCACCAAGGCTTTTATCTAGTCTATAAGAACGTGAAGAACTTTCCAGTTCTCTCTTATGAATATAAAGAAGGCAACCTCCTTGTCTAACCAGAGGAAATCTTTTCAGTGCATTTCTGATCCTGTCTTTCAGTCCCTTGTAGGTTGTCTGATCATCATCAAGTTGGCTGGCACCTGGTACAACAAGTAAATTACATTATCAGTTTGTAAATTTATCCTGTATGTATTCAACATGGAGCAATATTGAATAAATATTTTTAAATGTCTCTATGGAGAGAAGTTGATATGGTTTTCTTGGACATGTGGAAATGTAGACGGCAAAGGAAAGAAATCAATCTCAGTTGTATTCCTCTATCATTCTCCACCTTATTTTCTGAAACAAATTCTCCTCACTGGACCTAGAGCTCATCCTTTGGGTTAGAGTGACTGGCCAGCTAGCCTGCAGGATCCACTTGTCTCTTCCCAACACTTAGTGGGAGGTGATAGATCCATGCTTGCCTTTCACATGGATGTAAGGGATTAAACTATGGTCCCCATAGTTACACTATAAGCACCTTCCCCGAGTCCCCTCTTCAGCCTCCTTTTTAAATTATCTTTTTACTTTGTGCCTACAAATGGAAGTGGAAGTTTTCTCTGTTCTGTGCAGTGAAACCTATCTATTTATGTTTATAACAAATAGCATGTCACCTGTGGCACCATGTAAGTCAACAAGTGAAGCCACATGTATAAGTTGTGCCAGTGCTTATATGGCTATCTTTAGTTGTCAGCCAAATTTTAGGGTTAGGTCTCTAAGGAGTTCTGAAAGGGTGAAACAGAGAGCATAATTCAGCACTTGAGTAGAAGAAATCATAACCTAAGGTTTCTTACTGATTGCATTATCAGCTTTTAAAAAATTCTTCCCAAAGGCAAACACTGAGTCCAAAGAGAGCCTGAAGGAAGACAGGGCTGAGATCACAATGCTGAACCCACCACTCTCTGTGTCTGATTCTTCCTCTACTTCCTTTTGCTACTGTTCAGCAAAATAACATAGCGAACAAAGTAGCTGGGAGACATAGATATCATTGCTTCAAATTCTGACTCTGTCACCCACTCTGTGTAGTTAGCCTTTCTCTGTTTTGTTTTTTTTTTATTAGTCAATACAATGATGCTTAGGGTTTTGTGCAGGACTGAATGAAGTCCCTTTTCCTTAGGATGGTGGGAAGATGAAGTGTTAGTTATCTTTCTTCTCTCCTTTTCTAATCTGTCAGTCAAGCCTGAATTTCTCAGATCAAACTGCTATCAAAAAGTCTGCCAACAAGAGACTCATACAGTAGAAATGTAGTGCCACAGTCCTAAAGGGTTAGAAGTCCAAGATCATGATGCCATTGAGGTAGGTGTTTGTTCAAAGGCCTGTGTGGTTGGCTTCTTATAAGGAAGCTGAGAATTTCCTTTATTCTCACATGGCCTCTTTTGAGAGCACACTCCTAGGGAGCACATGTTATGGTTACTCTTCCTCTAATTCCCTTCATCCTATTGTGCGAGCTTATCTTTAGGACATTATTGACTTTAATACTTATTACTACCAGGAGTTTCATCTATAAACTCTATGTCAGGCAGCTCCAGGGGATTCAACCTTTGTTCTACAACACTCCCCTAAACCACAATTTTTTTTAAGACCCTGACTTTCCATATCTAAAGCCCAAACTATATTTGCGAAGTGATTAGAAACACAGAGCAAATGTCATGGCTGCCAAGGGATTTCGTGCAGTAAAATGCTAAGACATGCGAACATTCTGCTAAAAGATACTTGGAACACTCACGAGCATACTCAAAATTAAAGAACAGTTTGTTACTATCTTCTATTTTAGCATCATTGTACCAAATACCACCACCTGCTGTTGTTTGTATCAGGGACTTCCCAGAAAGGCTTCTATGTTGAAATTTGATCCCAGATAGAGCACTGTTCACAGTTAGAGACTTGGAGAAGTGATTGGATCATGAGAGATCATCCATAGATTAATCCAGTGGTGGGTTTAATTGATTGTGGAGATGAAAAATGCACGAATTATGAACTACTTGAGGGGAGTAAGTCTTTAGAATGAATTCTTAAGGGTCATGCTTATTCATTCTCGCTCTTCTCTCCCTATCCCCCTCATTCCTCTTATTTTCCTGTCTTCTTTCTCTGTTTTTGGACTTCTGTAATGGCAGCAGCTTTGTTCTTCTATACTCTCCGATTGTGTACCCTCTGCCAGAGGTCCAAAGTGATGAGGCCAAGAAAAAATGAACCAAAACCTCCAAAATTGACAACACAGACACACACAGACACACACACACACAACACACACACACACACAGAGAGAGAGAGAGAGAGAGAGAGAGAGAGAGAGAGAGAGAGAGAGAGAGAGAAACCTCTTTTAAATTGTTCATATTAAATATTTATCTAAAAATTGTAAAGTGTTAAGTGTACCCTGGTCACACATCTAGCTCTGTAACAGAGACTTAGGCCTGGGGGTTCTTTTGTACTCTTTAGGCTTCTCTCATCTATCTGGAAGCAAACTGACTCTTGACAATGTCTTCTAGGATTTGGCTAACTGGGGGAAATCAATTCTCTCTATAGGTCCCACTGGGTGCCAAGCCTTGGCAGTTGCTGACAGGGTGGCATGAGAAGAGATAAGTACTTGGTAAGAGACAAGTAAGTCAGGTGTAGTGGACAAGGGAATCTTGCAACGGCGACTGGCTAGCAATCAGGTGCTTCTTTATTTATACAAGTTTCACAGAACAAAGACAGATTAATCATTATCCAAAAAGTACAGATTATATCATTTCATCTCAAGACATATGCTGATTATTTATTACATGTTCAATGTTACAAATTCAGTCACAGTTAGAACATATAAATAGAACATATTTTATTTTTATTATCAGACCTATAACTCTAATTCAAAGAATCTAAAAAATATCTTCCCCACAGTGTGGCATATATGCATCTCCTTACTGCGTTTAGGCTGCCATTGTTTGAAGTTTTAAAGCACTACAGACAAACAGAAAATATATGAATCAGTATTTGTTGTTGTTGTTGTTGTTGAATTAATTTATTTTTCAAAAAAAATTTTATTGGATATATTCTATATTTACATTTCATTTCCCTTTTTTTGTTTCCCCACCCCCCTAGGGTTCCACATGCCCTTTTCTCTCTCCGTGCTCCCTCATCCACCCCTTCCCACTTCCCTGTTCTGGTATTCCCCTACACTGAAGCTTTGATCCTTTACAGCACTAGTGTCCATTCCTTTCTTCTTGTCAGACATCATTTGGTATGTGAATTGTGTCTTTGGTGTCCCAAGATTCTAGGCTAATATCTACTTATCAGTGACCGCATAGCATGGATATTCTTTTGAAACTGGATTACCTCACTTAGTATGATGTTCTCCAGCTCCATCTATTTCTCTAAGAATTTAATGAATTCATTGTTTCTAATGGCTGAATAGTATTCCATTGTGTATATATACCACATTTTTTGTATTCATTCCTCCATTGAGGGACATCTGGGTTCTTTCCAGCTTCTGGCTATTATAAATAAGGCTGCTATGAACATAGTGGAGCATGTATTCTTATTGCATGTTGGGGAATCTTCTGGGTATATTCCCAGGAGTGGTATGGCTGGATCCTCCGGAAGTATCATGTCCAGTTTTCTGAGGAACCTCCAGACTGATTTCCAGAGTGGTTGTACCAGCTTGCAGTCCCACCAGCAGTGGAGGAGTGTTCCTCTTTCTCCACATCCTCGCCAACACCTGATGTCTTCTGAGTTTTTAATCCTAGCCATTCTGACAGGTGTGAGGTGAAATCTCAGGGTTGTTTTGATTTGCATTTCTCTAATGACTAATGATGTTGAACATTTTTTAAGGTGTTTCTCAGCCATCCGAATTTCTTCAGGTGAAAAGCCTTTGTTTAGCTCTGTACCCCATTTTTGGATAGGGTTATTTGGTTTTCTAGGGTCTAACTTCTTGATTTCTTTGTATACATTGGATATTAGCCCTCTGTCAGATGTGGGGTTGGTGAAGATCTTTTCCCAATTCGCTGGTTGCCGATTTGTCCTTTTGACAGTGTCTTTTGCTTTACAGAAATTTTGTAATTTTATGAGGTCCCATTTGTCTATTCTTGATCTTAGAGCATAAGCAATTGGGGTTCTGTTCAGGAATTTTCCCCCTGAGCCAATGTCCTCAAGGGTCTTCCCCAGTTTCTTTTCTATTAGTTTTAGTGTGTCTGGTTTTATGTGGACGTCCTTGATCCACTTGGAGTTGAGCTTAGTGCAAGGAGATAAGAGTGGATCAATTCTCATTCTTCTGCATGTTGACCTCCAGTTGAGCCAGCACCATTTGTTGAAAAGGCTATCTTTTTTCCACTGGATGTTTTCAGCTCCTTTGTCGAATATCAATTGGCCATATATGTGTGGGTTCAATTCTGGGCCTTCAATCTTATTCCATTGATCCACTTCCCTGTCACTGTACCAATACCATGCAGTTTTTAACACTACTGCTCTGTAGTATTGCTTGAGGTCCGGGATATTGATTCCTCCAGAAGTTCGTTTACTGTTGATGATAGTTTTAGTTATCCTGGGTTTTTTGTTATTCCAGATGAATATGAGAATTGCTCTTTCTAACTCTATAAAGAACTGAGTTGGGATTTTGATGGGGATTGCGTTGAATCTGTATATTGCTTTTGGCAAGATTGCCATTTTAACTATATTAATCCTGCCAACCCACGAGCATAGAAGATTTTTCCATTTCTGAGGTCTTCTTCAATTTCCTTCTTCAGAGACCTGAAGTTTTTGTCATATAAATCTTTCACTTGTTTGGTTAGAGTCACACCAAGATACTTTATATTGTTTGTGGCTATTGTGAAGGGTGTCATTTCCCTAATTTCTTTCTCGGCCTCCTTATCCTTTGCGTATAGGAAGGCTACTGATTTGCTTGAGTTGACGTTATAACCAGCCACTTTGCTGAAGTTGTTTTCAGCTGTAGAAGTTCTCTGGTGGAGTTTTTTGGGTCACGTAAGTATACTATCATATCATCTGCGAATAGTGATAGTTTGATTTCTTCCTTTCCAATTTGTATCCCTTTGAATTTCTTATGTTGTCGAATTGCTCTAGCTAGTACCTCAAGTACTATATTGAAGAGATATGGTGAGAGGGGGCAGCCTTGTCTAGTCCCTGATTTCAGTGGGATTGCTTCAAGTTTCTCTCCATTTACTTTGATGTTGGCTATTGGTCTGCTGTAAATTGCTTATGTAAATTGCTATGTTTTTTTTTCAAGTAATTCTTTTTTTTTTAATTTTTATTATTTTCTATATGCTTTGTTTACATTCCAAAGGCTTTCCCCTTTCCCAGTTACCCCCCACCGTATGTCCCATAATTCCTCTCCCCCCCATGCTATTCCCCACTCTTCCCCCCCCCCCGATTTCTCTGTTCTGGGTCTACAATACTGGATCCAATCTTTACAGGCCCAGGGTCCTCTCCTTTTTTTCTTCTTGAGAGTCATTTGACTTGCTAATTGTGCCTTGAGTATTTAGGGCTTCTGGGCTCATTAATATCCACTTATCAGTGATTGCATTTCATGTGTATTCTTTTGTGATTGGGTTAGCTCACTTAGGATGATAGTTTCCAGATCTAACCATTTACCTACAAATTGCATGAATTCATTATTTTTAATTGCTGAGTAGTACTCCATTGTATAAATATACCACATTTTCTGTATCCATTCCTCCTTTGAGGGATATCTGGGCTCCTTCCAATTTCTGGCTATTATAAACAAGGCTGCTATAAACATAGAGGAGCATGTGTCTTTGTTGTATGCAGAGGAATCCTCTGGGTATATGCCCAGGAGTGGTATGCCAGGGTCCTCTGGGAGTGGCATGCCCAATTTTCTGAGGAACCGCCACACTGATTTCCAGAGTGGTTTTACCATTTTGCAATCCCACCAACAGTGGAGGAGTGTTCCTCTTTCTCCACATCCTCGCCAGCACTTGTTGTCTCTCGAGTTTTTAATCTTAGCCATTCTGACTGGAGTGAGGTGGAATCTCAGGGTTGTTTTGATTTGCATTTCCCTGATGACTAATGATGTTGAACATCTCTTAAGGTGTTTCTCGGCCATCCGAATTTCTTCTGGTGAAAATTCTTTGTTTAGCTCTGTACCCCATTTTTTGATAGGGTTATTTGGTTCTTTGGGGTCTAACTTCTTGAGTTCTTTGTATATATTGGATATTAGCCCTCTGTCGGATGTGGGGTTAGTAAAGATCATTTCCCACGTTGTTGGTTGCCGTTTTGTCCTTCTGACAGTGTCCTTTGCCTTACAGAAACTTTGTAATTTTATGAGGTCCCATTTGTCAATTCTTGATCTTAGAGCATAAGCTATTGGTGTTCTGTTCAGGAACTTTACCCCTGTGCCCATGTCCTCCAGGGTCTTCCCAAGTTTCTTTTCTAATAGTTTCAGTGTGTCTGGTTTTATGTGGAGGTCCTTGATCCACTTGGAGTTGATCTTAGTACAAGGAGATAAGAGTGGGTCAATTCTCATTCTTCTGCATGTTGACCTCCAGTTGAACCAGCACCATTTGTTGAAAAGGCTATCTTTTTTCCACCGGATGGTTGTGGCTCCTTTATCAAAGATCAAGTGACCATAAGTCTGTGGGTTCATTTCTGGGTCTTCAATCCTATTCCATTGATCTACCTGCCTGTTGCTGTACCAATACCATGCAGTTTTTAACACAATTGCTCTGTAGTACTGCTTGAGGTCAGGGATATTGATTCCCCCAGAAGTCCTTTTATTGTTGAGAATAGTTTTAGCTATCCTGGGTTTTTTGTTGCTCCAGATGAATTTGAGAATTGCTCTTTCTAGATCTATGAAGAATTGATTTGGGATTTTGATGGGGATTGCATTGAATCTGTAGATTGCTTTTGCAAGATGGCCATTTTTACTATATTGATCCTGCCAATCCAGGAGCAAGAAATATTTTTCCATCTCCTGAGGTCTTCTTCGATTTCTTTCTTCAGGGACTTGAAGTTCCTGTCATACAGATCTTTCACTTGTTTGGTTAGAGTTACGCCAAGGTACTTTATGTTGTTTGTGGCTATTGTGAAGGGTGTTATTTCCCTAACTTCTTTCTCAGCCTGCTTGTCCTTTGAGTACAAGAAGGCTACTGATTTGCTTGAGTTAATTTTATAACCAGCCACGTTGCTGTGTAAATTGCTATGTTTTGATATGGGCCTTGAATTCCTGTTCTTTCCAAGACTTTTAGCATGAAAGGATGCTGAACTTTGTCAAATGCTTTTTCGGCATCCAATGAGATGACCATGTGGGTTTTTTTTTTTTTTTTGAGTTTGTTTATGTAGTGGATTACGTTGATGGATTTCCATATATTGAACCATCACTGCATCCTTGGGATGAAACCAACTTGATCATGGTGAATGATTGTTTTGATGTGTTCTTGGATTCGGTTGGCAAGTATTTTATTTAGTATTTTTGCATCAATATTCATAAGGGAGATTGGCCTGTAGTTCTCTTTCTTAGTTGGATCTTTCTGTGGCTTTGGTATCAGGGTAATTGTGGCTTCATAGAATGAGTTGGGTAGTGTTCCTTCTGTTTCTATTTTGTGGAATAGTTTGAAGAGTATTGGTATTAGGACTTCTTTGAAGGTCTGATAGAATTCTGCACTAAAACCATCTGGTCCTGTGCCTTTTGTGGTTGGAAGACTTTCTATGACCCCTTCTATTTCTTTGGGGATTATGGGTCTCTATAGATGATCTATTTGATCC
Organism: Apodemus agrarius; assembly: GCA_964023405.1. Lineage (NCBI taxonomy): Eukaryota > Metazoa > Chordata > Mammalia > Rodentia > Muridae > Apodemus > Apodemus agrarius. The sequence continues at coordinate 85,412,194 of OZ030006.1, read as the reverse complement.
TGATTTAATTTTGGTATTTGGTATCTGTCTAGGAAATTGTCCATTTCCTCCAGATTCTCCAGTTGTGTTGAGTATAGGCTTTTGTAGTAGGATCTAATGATTGTTTGAATTTCCTCAGTTTCTTTCATTTCCTTTTCATTTCTAATTTTGTTAATTTGAATACTGTCTCTGTGCCCTTTGGTAAGTCAGGCTAGGGGTTTATCTATCTTGTTGATTTTCTCAAAGAACCAGCTCCTGGTTTTGTTGACTCTTTGTATGGTTCTCTTTGTTTCAACTTTATTGATTTCAGCCCTGAGTTTGATGATTTCCTGTCTTCTACTCCTCCTGGGTGAAATTGCTTCTTTTTGTTCTAGGGCTTTCAGGTGCACCATTAAGTTGCTAGTGCACCATTAAGTATGCTCTCTCCTGTTTCTTTTTGGAAACACTCAGGGCTATGAGTTTTTCTCTTAGCACCGCTTTCATTGTGTCCCATAGATTTGGGTATGTTGTACCTTCATTTTCATTAAATTCTAAAAAGTCTTTGATTTTTTCTTTATTTCTTCCTTGACTAAGGTATCATTGAGTAGAGTATTGTTCAGCCTCCACATGTATGAGGATTTTCTGTTGTTTTTGTTGCTATTGAAGAACACTCTTACTCCATGGTGATCCGATAGGAGGCATGGGATTAGTTTGATCTTTTTATATTTGTTGAGGTCTGTCTTGTGTCTTTTTATTAATAACAAATACTAATGCCTAACTTCTTACATTATATTCTTTCATCATCTAAGTAGTAAAAGGTTATTTTTCTTGATCTATCTTATTTTATAGGTACCAGGCAAAATCCTCTATCTGTAAACTGCATTTTTTCAAGAGCTCTAAGCATATTGTAAAAGAAGGCCTTTGTCCTGTTACTAATTCTCCTGGCCAGAGTTTGTCAAGTATTTCTAAGTTTATTCTATTCCAAATACTGTTTGAGTTTTCTTAGAGAAGATACCCCAAGAAGATACCTGGAGTAATGGGCTCATAAACAAATTTCTAGCTATGTGTTTATCTGTGTTTAACAATCTCCCAGGAGTAAGGAAGACTTCCACACAAGGTCATATAATGTTATTTCTGTAAAAGTAGAAGACGTAGTAGGTTTAGAACTTTTCCTAAAAGCACTCAGACCTAATTTGCTCAGGAAAAGACTTAAAATGCATCAGAAGGAGAACATCCCCAAAAATGAAACATGCAGAGACCAAAAACTAAAAGTGAGAGACAGAATGACAGCAATCACAGCATTTGACTCAGCATTGCTGGAACTGTGTCAAACAGCTATGCTTGCTTCATGACTTGGGCCATTTCCAGTGGATATGGCTATGCCAAGGTCCTATCTACCTTCTGTCTCTGACCTAACTACAGGAGATTAACTCAGAAATATTCTCTCAGAAGGAGCAAGTATGAGCACAGCAGTGGCTAGGTTTAGAAGCAGAGAGAAAACAGAGGGGGAAAAAAAGAAAGAGCATCTGAATCCTAAACATGACACAGCATCTCTGCTTTCACACTCTACTGGCCAAAGAAATTGCTGGGAATAGGTAGAACTCAACACAAAGAAACTGCTCTTCTTCTTCTTCTTCTTGAGACAAATAAAAAAGTAGAGCTATGTTGCAATAAATTATACAAAAACCATTCTGTCAACAATGGACACCTTTTAAATTTAAAAAATTACCAACTTTGAATGCTTATCTACTCCCAGCATCCCTCTCAGTGCTACCTTCAATGCATGATACTCTCATGGTTAGTTTCAAAAGCATCAGTTGTGCACGCCCAGCCAGGACTCATTTTTGCATACTTTCTTGGTTAGCAATGAATTGGAACTACTCCCATCCCTACAAGTAAAAAGAAACTATAGGCATCAGAAGGATTAATCTATCAACACCTGTGCTATCAAGACTTGGAGATAAAGTAGAGGAATAAAATGCATACTCAAAGAATAAGAAAATATTTAAAAACATATGAAAGTGGTATTAAATAATTTTGGAATACTAAGGCCAAAATATATGAATTATAGATGCATAAGAAGACAAATCTTAGACCAAAGGCCTAGGTCAGAAAAGAAAACTTCCCCAAAGTAAGGGAAGACATTTTTATAAAATTATAAGAAGCACACAAAACTCCAAATAGGAAATAAAATCCAAATATGAAATTATGTGATATCCTCATATCACATAATAGGTAAAAAACTAAAAATGATCAACCTAGAGAAAGTCTTGAAAACTGCAAGAGGAAAAACAGTCACATACAAAGAAAACCTGCCAGAGTAACAGCTAACTCCTCAAGGATACGTAGACAGCTGGAAGAGCCTGGAGCAATGTACTCCAAGTTCTGAAGTACTCCATATGTTAATGTAGATTACTGTATTTAGCATAACTATGTTTGTTTCATGATTAAAGAAAAAATTATTTTCCAGGATAAAAGAATCCATATCCGGCGGCCATCTTGGTGGTGGGTGCTTAGATTGAGCAGGCAGAACCAGATACCAGAGATATCCCAAGCTTAAGATCTCTGGGAAGTTGGGCCGCCAGCCAGTTAGCTAAGAACAGGAGCTTGGCAGAGCAGCAGTTCCTGTGTTCCAGCAGGGTGTGGGTTCTCTGCCCTGTGGGAGACTCTGCAAGCCACACTCCCCACTCGAAGCGGCTACCGCCAGCATCCTTGCAGTGGATCAGACTAAGCAAGAGCTGAACCAGGTACCCGTGATATCCAGAATTGGGATATATGGGGACTCAAGGCCACCAGGCAGAGATCCAGGCAGAGCAGCAGTTCCTGAGCCCCAACCAGGCATGGGCTCTGTGCCCTGAGGAGAATCCTGCATTCCACCCAACTACAGCAATCTTGGTGGTGGCTGCTTGGATTGAGCAGACAGAACCAGACACCCAAGATATCCCAATCTTAAGATCTCTGGGGACTCAGGCCGCCAGTCATTCATTTAAAAATGGGAGGGTTCTGTGCCTTGTGGGAGACCCCACACTCTGCAATACCCACTCCCCGAGGCTACTGCCAGCATCCTTGCTGCTGACTGGACTAAACAAGCAGAACCAGAGAAGACAAGCAGCATCAGGTCCACAGAGATTACCGAATATAACATTGCTTGGAGTAAGATACAGCACCCAAGAGGAGAACAACACATCAGCAATCTGTGCCAGGGGAAACCCAGTCATCCAGTGATGGGGAAATAGGCTTACTAGCCCACAGAAGGTTCAAGCACCAGCTAGTGACTACAGGACCAACTAAGACCAGAGATAACCAGGTGTCAAAAGGCAAATGTAGGAACTTTACTAACAGAAATCAAGGCAATATGACAGCATCCAAACCCAGTTCCCCAACAGCAGTAAGTCCCATATACCCCAACACACCAGAAAAACAAGATTTGGATCTAAAATCACTGGTCAGGATGATGATAGTGGAATACATAAAGAAATACAGGAGAAAATGGATCAAAAATTAGAAGCCCTTACAAGGCTAACACAAAACTCACTTAAAGAAATTCAGGAGAATGTGGATCAAAAATAGAAGTCAATACGGAAGAATTACAAAAATCACTTAAAGAAATACAGGAAAACGTGGGTCAACAAATAGAAGTCATGAAAGAGGAAACACAAAAATCTCTTAAAGAAATACATAAAAATACAAACAAGCAGAAGACCTGAGCAAACCATCCAGGATCTAAAAACAGAAGAAGAAACAACTAAGAAATGACAAAAGGAGACAACTTTGGAGATAGAAAAATCTTGGGAAGAAATCAGGGGCCATAGATGCAAATAACAATAGAATACAAAAGATAGAAGAAAGAATCTCAGATGCTGAAGATACCATAGAAACCATTGATTCAAAAGTCCAAGAAATTGCAAAATACAAAAAGCTTGTAACCCAAGACATCCAGGAAATCCAGGACACAATGAGAAGAGAAAACCTAAGGGTTATAGGCATAGATGAGAGGGAAGATATACAACTTAAAGGGCCAGCAAATATCTTCTAAAAATTATGGAAGAAAACTTCCCCAACCTAAAGAGAGAGATGCCCATTAATATGCAAGAAGCCTACAGAACTCCAAACAGACTGGACCAGAACAGAAATACCTCCCTTCACATAAAAATCAAAAACCCAAATGTACTAAACAAAGAAAGAATATTAAGGGCAGTAAGAGAAAAAGGCCAAGTAACATATAACGGAAGACCTATCAGGATTAATCCAGACTTCTCCCCTGAGACCATGAAAGCTAGAAGATCCTGAGCAGATATCAAGCAGACTCTAAGAGAATACAAACTTCAGCCAAAACTACTATACCCAGCAAAACTCTCAATCATCATAGATGGAGACAGCAGGTGCTGGCAAGGATGTGGAGAACGAGGATCACTCCTCCATTGTTGGTGGGATTGCAAGATGGTACAACTGCTCTGGAAATCAGTCTGGCGGTTCCTCAGAAAATTGGGCATGACACTTCCAAAGGACCCTGTCATACCACTCCTGGGCATATACCCAGAGGATTTCCCTGCATGCAATAAAGACACGTGCTCCACTATGTTCATAGCAGCCTTATTTATAATAGTCAGAAGCTGGAAGGAGCCCAGATGTCCCTCAAAGGAGGAATGGATACAGAAAATGTGGTATCTTTATACAATGGAATACTACTCAGCAATTAAAAATAATGAATTCATGCAATTTGTAGGCAAATGGTTGGATCTGGAAAATATCATCCTAAGTGAGTTAACCCAATCACAAAAGAATACACATGAAATGCAATCACTAATAAGTGGATATTAATGAGCCCAGAAGCTCTGAATACTCAAGGCACAATTAGCAAATCAAAAGATTCCCAAGAAGAAGGAAGGAGAGGACACTGGTCCAGAAAAGACTGGTTCCAGTTTTGCAGGAGAGTACCAGAACAGAGAAAGGGTTGGAGGGTGATTGGGGAATGGGCAGGGGGGGGGAAGAGGACTTATGGGACACATGGTGAAGGGGGACCTGGGAAAGGGGAAAGCCTTTGGAATATAAACAAAGAATATAGAAAAAAAGAATCCATATCCACCAAACCAATCCTACAAATAATTCTAGAAGCAACAATTCAGACTGAAGAGAGACTGAAGCTAGATCATGAGACCTGGATGGAGCTGGAGAACATCATACTAAGTGAGGTAACCCAGTCTCAAAAGAATACCCATGGTATGGTCACTGATAAGTGGATATTAGCCTAGAATCTTGGAACACCAAAGACACAATTCACATACCAAATGATGTCTGACAAGAAGAAAGGAGTGGACACTGGTACTGGAAAGATCAAACATCAGTGTAGGGGAATACAAGAACAGGGAAGTGGAAAGGGGTGGATGAGGGAGCAGGGCGAGGGAAAAGGGCATGTCGGACCTTTGGGGGGTGGGGAACCAGAAAAAGGGAAATGAATTGTAAATATAGAATATATCCAATAATAAAAAAACAATATATCAATAAAAAATAACAGTAAGCAACAATCATTCTTCCTTCATATCTCTCAACATCAATGGACTCAATTTTCTAATAAAAAGACATAGGCTAACACACTGGATACATGAGCAGGAACCAGCATTTTGCTGCATACAGGAAACACACCTCAGTGACAAAGAAAGACACATGCTCAAAATAAAAGGCTTGAAAAAAGTTTTCCAAGCAAATGATCCCAAGACACAATTTGTAGTAGCAATTTTAATATGCAATAAAATAGACTTTCAACCAAAAGTTATCAAAAAAATGGGGAAGGACACTACATACTCATCAAAGAAAAAAATCCACTGAGATAAACTCTCAGTTCTGAACATCTATGCCACATATGCAAAAGCACCTACATTTGTTAAAGAAACATTGTTAAAGCTCAAAGCACACATTGATCCTCACACAATGATGGTGAGAGACCTAAACACTCCACTCTCATCCAATGGACTGATTATGGAAACAGGAACTAAAAGAGACACAGTGACACTAATAGAAGTTATGAACCAAATGGATGTAACAGTTATCTACAGAGCATTTCACCCTAAAACAAAAAAATATATAACCTCTCAGCACCTCAGGGTACCTTCTATAAAACTGATGATATAATCAAACACAAAACAAGCCTTAATAGATACAAGACCAATGAGTTAATCTCATGTATTCTACTAGACCACCACAGCCTAAGACTTGCCTTCAATAACAACAAAAGCAACAGAAAGTCCACATACACATGGAAGCTAAACAACACTCTACTCAATATCTTGGTCAGAAAAGAAATACAGAAATTAAAGACTTTTTAGAATTTAATGAAAATGAAGGCACTGCATACCCAAATTTATGAGACACAATGAAAGCAGTACTAAGAGCTCTGAGTGCATCAAGAAATTGGAGAGAGCATACAGTAGCAGCTTAATGGCATATATGATATCTTTAGAACAAAAGGAAACTTATACACACAAGAGGAATAAACTGCAGGAAATAATCAAACCCAGAGCTGAAATAAATCAATTAGAAACAAAGAGAACCTCTGCTACATATGCAGCTGGAGCCATGGGTCCATCAATGTGTACTCTTTGGTTGGTAGTTTAGTCCCCGAGAGCTCATGGAGTACTAGTTGGTTAATATTATTGTTCCTCCTATGGGGCTGCAAGCTCCTTCAGCTCCTTGGGTCCTTTCTCTAGTTCTTCCATTGGGGACCATGTGATGATCCAGTGGTTGGTTTGTTGGTCATCAAAGGGAGGAGAGGCCCTTGGTCCTGAGAAGGCTTGACGCCACAGTATAGGAGAATGCCAGGACAGGGAAGAGGGACTGGGTGGGTTGGTGAACAGGGGGAGGGGGTGGGATAGTTTGTTTTCAGAGGGTAAACCAAGAAAGTGGATAACATTTGAAATGTAAATAAAGAAAATATTAAATAAATCAAAAAAGAAAAACAAAAACAAAAAAAGAAAGAAAACAAATGCAGTTATAAAATTCTTAAAAGACAAAGCAGAAATAAGAATACAAACAGGAGCAAGAGAGAGAGAGAGAGAGAGAGAGAGAGAGAGAGAGAGAGAGAGAGAGAGAGAGAGAAACAATCAACACCTTCCATCATTCTTTACATGGAATTTACATAATAGCAGTTAATGGCCTAACTCCACAGTCAAAATATATCCATGCTAAGTTTCATAGGGAACCACAAAAGAGCCTAGACAGGCAAAGTAATCTGAAACAAAAAAGTACAATCTGGAAAGAATTCTATACCAGTTTGCAAGTTATCCTACAGAGCTATAGTAATAAAAACAGCATGGTACTGACACAAAAATAGACAGGTAGAGCATTGGAACAAAGCAGAAGACCCAAACATGAGTGAATGTAACATAGTTGTTTGATATTTGACAAAGTGTCAGAAGTAAACAATGAAAGACAGCATTTCCAATAAATGGTGCTGGGAAAACTGAACGTTCCCAAAGCACCCTGCACAAAAATCAACTACAAACAAACTAAGGATCACAATGTGAAATCTGAAATGCTGAAACTGTTTGAATAAAACATAAGCAGTGTAGGAACAGACTTTCTGAACCAAATTCCATTTTATTAGAAATTAGTCCCCACATCTGATAAATGGGGCCTCATAAAATTAAAACTCTTCTGTACATTGACAGAATAATCAATTGAGTAAAAAGGAAGTCCATAGGGTGAGAGAGAAACTTTGCCAGAAATACATCTTATAGAGGTTTAATATGCGGATTATACAAAGAACTAAAAAAGTAAAACAAAAATCAAGAAAATAGATGACCCAACTTAAAAATGGGCCATGGATTGGAATAGAGAGACCTCAAAAAAGAAATAAAAACAGCTTAGATATCTTTCCTTAAAACAATTCAACATCCTTAGCAATTACAGAAATGAAAATTAAATCTACCTTGAGATTTCATCTTATCCAATCAGACTGGCTATGACCAACAAAACAGGTTACAACAAATTCTGGAAAGGATATCAGAAAATGGGTCAAATCCTCATCCACTGTTGGTGCACACACTCTGGAAATCAGTGTGAAGAATTCTCAAAAAGCTAAAAGTACATCTACCAGGAGACCCAACTATGCCATTCCTTGGCTTACACACCTAAAGAACTTAATATCTCACTAGAGGTACGCAGCCAAGTTCACTATGAGTCTGTTCAAAATAGCTAAGAGATGGAAACAATGTACTCCAATGGACAAGGGATAAAAATTATCACTCATACAATCTATAATATTATTTAGCTGTAAAGGAAATTTAAATAATAAAATTTGCAGCTAAATGAGGAAGTAGAAAATATTATACTTAGTGAAGTAACTCAGACTCAGAAAGACAAATGTCACAAACTCTCTCATGTATAGATTCTAGCTCCAAATATTTAGATGTAAATATCTGACCTGAAATGACCCAAAAGCCAGGAAAGTAGAAAGGATTCATTAGGAGTTGGGGCTTAGAGAAGGATAATGGGACATAGGTTCTATGAAAGAAAATACGGGGAAAAGAAACTAACGGGAAAAGGAAGCAACAAAGGAGAGAGAGGGAGAAAAAATAGATAAAACTAGAATGTTATAAAAAGCCATAGGAAAATGTTATTTTATAAGCTTACTAAAACTATATATATTCATCTACAATATGCTCCTGCAAAAGAGGGAACAGAAAGATTGTATGAGCCAGAATATTAGGGTGTTCACTGCAAGATTGTGTCTCTTAGTAATATTAGAAGATATACCCATAAACCAGACACTCGCAAACATGACTACCCAAACAGGTAGCATTAGATGGATTCAACAGCTTATATTTAGAAAGATATGTGTGTGTGTGTGTATATATATTTCTATGCATCCAATAACAAGTATTACAAAAAGTGGCCAATATAGTTAGAAATAGTTTATGTATATAAATATGATGTTTTATTATATGTAACTTATTTATATAGTTACATGTAATTTGTGTATATATAAACTATATATTGGTAGAGGAATGATATGTAGATAGATAATTTGATTGATAGATAGATAGATAGATAGATAGATACACTAGATGATAATATTCTCCCAAGATCCAGACTAAATAGAAAATCTAGTGTGAAGCATGGGGAATTTCACTTTGAGTTGCCGATTGGTGCTCAAAGAGACTTCCAATGTAATACAAACTATTGTCATTACATTCAGTTTTCTCCCGGAAGTTGAAGATAAAAGTCTATTTCTGAAGACACCTCATACTTAGGAATCAAGCTGGGCCTGACTTAGAAGCTTTCTCATTGAGGACTAGCTCTCAGTCATATGCAAGGTACTATGCTAGATGCAAGGACAGAAAACCAATCAGTGGTTCTACATATCTGTAATGCCTACAGAGCACAATTAATGACCACCCTAGTAAGATAACCTCAATGGTGCAATAATGGTACCTTTATCTTGGAAATAACTGACAGGTGTCTAAGTAGACTTAGGTCTCCCTTAACAGAAAATAATTAATGCCTTGTACTATAAACCTAGCCAACTACCTGCCACTGGAGAAGTCATAGGCCCAAAAGAAAAATATTCTCCTTTTCTTTCTTGTTTAATTTTTTTAAGTTCTTTTGAGAAAAGATCTCACTATGTAACTCTGACCTGGAACTCACTATGTAAACCAGGCTGGCTTTGAACTTATAGAAATCTGCACATCTTCACCACCAAGTGCTGGGATAAAAGGCATGTTCCACCACACCTGGCAGCCTGCCATTTTTTAAAACCATTATAATTGCTAACTGTATTCTAAATTCTTATATCCTTATACCCAGAAGTAAGTGTAGCTCTTACCCCTTACCAAAGAGGCTTCTTTTGGCAGCAGATGGAGACCACTGCAGAAATTCACAATTGTTCTAAATGCAAACTTTGGACAGGGTCCGCTGCCACAATGGGTACATCTGCAATGCAAACCCTACACTACACCCAAGGGAAAATCACAGAAGAGGGGACAGAAAGAAATGTAAGACCCGGAGGATCAGGCATTCTATTACAAGACAGTGTCTTCTATGTAGTAAAAGTAGGATTTCACCCATGAAATCTCCACAGTGTGATTGCTTAATGACAATACCAGCTGACATGCAAATGTTGAGAGAGCCACAAGGCCACATCTCTCTATGAAGACTTGAAGAAGTCAAATCAGTGGCTGATGAGAGGGAGAATCAAGTTTCACCAGGAATACGCTCCTTGATAGGTTATCCAATACTATGTGATCAGTCATAACACACACACACACACACACACACACACACACACAAACACACATACACATTTACACACTCACACACATTATGTGTAACTATAAAAAAGAGGTAATGAATTTGAGAGAGAGTGGGGGCATAGGAAGAGTTAAAAAGAGGGAGAGAGGAGTGTGACTACAAACATACTGATGTCTGAAAATCTCAAAAATGTAAATTAAAATATTATAAAATTTAACTAAAGAGAGCCTGTGATTATAAATAATATGTTTGGGAAAATAGTTTCAAACAGTTAAGAAGATACCCATCAAATACACAGTGAAAATTTATTTGAATTAGCATATGGAGTTTTAGGAAGTTTTATCTTTCTTTTTCTTTCTTTTTTTTCACATTTCTGACATGGGTAATTTCAAAAATATATTTAGGAAAACCTCAGGCATATTTTAATTTCCTTTTGTGTATTCTGGACTGAGAAAGGTTTTTAATCAAACAAAAATATTTTGGGGTACCATGTAATATATAAAAAAGAGCAGAGTACATCAGTTAGAAGACTATAATGTACCAAAATCTACTTTCTGAAAAACGCATTTTAATTCAGGCAATGAAAATAATGTTGAAAAATTTGTCAGTGATGTGCTGCCACCTGCTGTACAATCTATGTATGCACGGTTGTTCTTTTATAGCTGTCTAGACAACAGGAATTCTGCAATGAAGGGACACATGTCGTCCTTTCAAATAACACTTTCTTAATCCCTTTTGTGCCCATGGAACTTTTTGAAAACATTTTCATAAGAATCTTTTAAATACAAGAAATAAAATATAGTTATTATCAAGCTCTTTCTAGTAACAAAGATGTGGTTGGTTGAATATGTTTTAACACAAAATAACAAAATCTAGAACCACTGTCAAGTCTACTATGGCTCTGGACAAGCGAGTAATCAACTGATGTTGAGGCTTCTGCAGAATGTATGATACTAAGACAATGCAGAAGAAGGTGATGACATGGTCACATGTTGCCCATTCTCTCAATCAAAGGGAAAGCTAAATTTCAGTCAGGGTTTGGCAGAAAAAACATTGTCATTGTTTCTAAATTCATAGACTGCATAAATTCTATCCATGAAACTGCAGGATCTATAGACTATAAGTTAGCCATCTGATAACCCTATTGCGTATTTGATCATGCAATGTGAAGAAATTATCATCAAAACTTACAGAACAAAAGCTTCATGAGGCTGTAGCAGTCTAGAAATAACAAAGCAGTTATTTTACTCTCAGAAATGTAATGGTCATGATAGTGGAGATAATGGATATTTCTAATATTTTTGTAACTATGAGTTACCATGTACAGAGGTATCAAATATATGTAGCTTTCTTTGATTTCCTAATTACCCGACTAAAGTGTGAGTTCTAGTTCGAGAACTATTTGAATAATCATGGCTGCATCTTCCATCTTTTCTTCTTTGTGTTTTATTCTTTTCTATTTATTCTTTATTCCTTCATTTCTCTTCTTTCTCCCTCTCTTCTCCTTTCACCCAATTTTGTTTTTCCTTCAGTACATATTTCTTAAGAAATGAATGAGTACCCTGCTCCCTAAAAGACTGGATCCAGTTTTGTAGGAGAGTATCGGAACAGAGAAATGGTGCGGGGGTGATTGGGGAATGGGCAGACGGAAGAAGACTTATGGGACATATGGTGAGGGGGGAACTGGGAAAGGGGAAAGCCTTTGGGATGTAAATAAAGAATATAGAAGAGAAAAGAAAAATAAGAAATGAATGAGTACTGACTACCACGGTTCATCATTCCAGTCCATATGACCTGGTGCCCAATGATCACACAGCTAGAGAATATAAGCTGCAACAATCCCCATTACCTGTGGCACTCTCCAAAGGGACTCAACAGTAATTTGTGTCTTTATGATTTTTTAAACTTTGCAAAAGTGAGAGACATTGGCCACAATCAACTAAGTCCATCATCTTTTCATGCCTCATTTTCCCTTGTGCTAGTGTTTACAAAATTCCTGGTTATTATACATTTGATTGCCCTATAGAGAGAACTGAGGATGGGGATAGTTTAGGTTGAGTTTGGTAAAAATAGATTTTTGTAGTTCATATTCATATGCATGCAGGACTTGCTTAACCTCATTTTTATACAACAATAAATAAGGATTTCATCCAATTTTCCATTCTGTAGGTAATTTTTACATACTTTTAAGTAATCTACATTTGGTTGATTTAAGTAAAATCTAATTTTGTGATTTTTTTGGAAGGCAATAGCTAAGACTCTGTGGCTGTGAAAGTTAATATTTTACAGGTACTTCTTCACCAAAATAAAATTCTTTAAGAAGAGATATGTGGAATTTTCCAGAACGCTTGGTGGGTGTTGGAGGAGCAGGGTCTGGCAGAGCTGTGCTGTGCTACACTCCGCTTTCCACTCTCCAGCACCTGGTCCGCCCTCCAGTGCTGGCCCACTCACCAGCTGTACAAAAATGAATGGTGAAAGAAACCAATTACAATGATGTTTTGGGGGTCAAACCCAATGCCACCCAGGAATATGAGAAAAAGGCATATAGAAAATTGGCCTTGAAGTACCACCCTAATATGAATTCAAATGAAGGAGAAACATTTAAACAGATTTCTCAAGCTTATGAAGTTCTTGACGATTCCAAAAAAAAAAAAAGAAAAGAAAAGAAATTATATGATAAAGGAGGTGAGCAGGTGATTAAAGAGGGTGGAGCAGGTGGTGGTTTTGGTTCACCTATGGATATCTTTGGTGTGCTCTTTGAAGGAGGTGAAAGAATGCAAAGAGAAAGGAGAGGTAAAAATGTTGTTCATCAGCTCTCAGTGACCATAGAAGACTTGTATAATGGTGCAACAAGAAAACTGGCTCTGCGAAAGAATGTGATTTGTGACAAATGTGAAGACCAAGGTGGTAAGAAAGGAGCAGTAGAGTGCTGTCCCAACTGCCAGGGGACAAGCATGCAGATCAGGATTCATCATATTGGATCAGGAATGGTTCAGCAATCCAGTCACTGTGCATAGAGTTCCAGGGACATGGAGAATGCATCAGTTCTAAAGACAGATGTAAAAGCTGAAATGGAAGAAAGATAGTTCAAGAGAAGAAAATTTTAGAAGTCCATATTGATAAAGGCATGAAAGATGGTCAGAAGATAACATTCCATGGTGAAGGAGACCAAAAACCAGGACAGGAGGCAGGAGCTATTATCATTGTGTTAGATCAGAAGGACCATGCTGTGTTTCCAAGGTGAGGAGAAGACCTTTTCATGTGTATGGACCGTACAGGTGGTTGTAGCATTGTGCAACTTCCAAAACCCAGTATCTACTCTTGACAACTGAACCATAGTTCTCACCTCTCATCCAGGTCAGATTGTCAAGCATGGGAATATAAAATGTGTGCTTAATATATACCAATATACTGTCGGCCATATGAAAAGGGGCGTCTAATCATTGAGTTTAAGGTAAACTTTCCTAAAAACGGTTTTCTCTCTCCTGATAAACTCTCTTTGCTGGAAAAACTCCTTCCTGAAAGGAAGGAAGTAGAAGAGACTGATGAAATAGATCAGGTAGAACTGGTGGACTTTGATCTCAATCAGGAAAGTCAGTGTCATTATAATGGAGAAGCATATGAGGATGATTAACATCACCCCAGAGGTGGCATACAGTGTCAGACCTCTTAATGGGCCAGTCACTCTTTGACATTCTGTATCCAGTAGTGAATATGGGAAGGGCTGTAATGATAATATGCTCACTACTTGACTATTGCCTTTGTTTTAATATTCAACTATAGTAGTGTTTTAAAAGTTAAATGAAGAATAAATACAAATATAAAAGCTCAAAAAAAAAGAAGAGATATGTATCTACTTTTTCCTGTGGTAGACACCACAGTGTTGACAGAAGTAGTCAGAATCCACTCCATTTAAGTATTTCTCCCTGTACATACTCTGTGATGGTTAGTTTTTATCAACTTGACAGGATCTATAATCACCTAGAAGACAAGCCTTTTAGAAGGTCTGTTAACAATTACCTTGATCAAAGTAACTAGAGTGGCTAGGTTTCTGTGGTTAGGAATCATCTCCATCTTGCTGATAGGTCTTGAGTCCAATTAGACAGATGTTGGGTATCACCCAGATATGAGTGCTGCTATTGCATTTTTGGGATATCTTGTCATCCTGCTTCTTATTATTATAGTTCACTGCATTGACATCACAATTAGCTTGGACTACTGTTTATTTTCTTCTCTTGGCAGCTTAAATAGCACCTTCTGGTAATATGTAAAATAACAAAAAAAAGAAAAGCTTTCAGATTAGATCCACCTCAAACTTTATCATGTGCAGTGTCTTCAGCCATAAGGGTTTCCTTTCAATTGCTGAGAGGAAGACTTGGACAATAACAGTATACTATATTGTTTGGGCATATATTGAATGGAAATTTCACATGCCAGATATTTGTTGATAGATTATGACATACATATATACATACATACATACATACTTATGTATGTACATATAACATACATTCATACATGCATAGTTTTAGATAGATATAAAATAATGATTTCTGATGGCTTTTCAACCATATTTAGTATTTTTCTCCTTCCTTACCTCCCTCTGCATTCACAGTTGCCTTCTCATTTTTTTTCCATTTTCCCTTCCATATCACTGCTATCCTGCTAGTCCCTTTCCCTATTCCTTTTTTTTTTTTCGAGACAGGGTTGCTCTGTGTAGCTCTGGCTGTCCTGGAACTCACTCGCTAGACCAGGCTGGCCTCGAACTCAGAAATCCACCTGCCTCCGCCTCCCAAGTTCTGGGATTAAAGGCGCGCACCACCACCGCCCAGCCTCCTTTTCCTATTCCTATCACCTATGCCTCCCACTGTTTCTTTTTTACCTCACTGGTTTCTGTAGTTACTCTAGGTTATATATGAAACTTGGAGCTATAAACCACAAATGAGAAAGAATACACAATGCTTGTCTTTCTGGGTTACATCACTCAATAAAATATTTTCCATTGACCTGCAAATCAAATGGTTTACATATGGATAGTGTTTGTTATGTACATGCACCACATTTTAATTATACATTCATCAACTAAAGAGGACCGTAGGTTGATTCCATTTCCTAGCAATTGTGAAAAAAGTTGCAATTAACATGCTGAGCAAGTATCTGTGTAGTAGGATGTTAAATCCTTTGGACATATGAAGAGAAGTGCTATAGTTGGGTCACATTTATTCTAGCTTTTGAGAATTCTCCATACAGATTTCCAGGGTGACTGTAACAATTGCCATTCCCACAAACCCAGGGCTAGTGAGGTCATGGAGCTCAGAAGAGCACATACTACTACTACTTTACTAGACTGCATAATTCCTAATTGCAATCTAAAACATATCCTTATACCCATAGATAAATATAGCTCTCAGCCACATCAAAGAAGCTCCTCTTTGCAGCAAATGCAGACTATTACAGAAAACCACAGTTGATCATAATGCAGATATCCACTAATTTTGAAAATCTCTATAATTCCTGTACCTACAGCTCAGAGGATATCACAGGAGAGGGGGAAAAAAGATTGTAGGAACCAGAGGGTCAGAAAGTCTGCTGTGAGATTGTGTCTCCTAGAAATGGTTGCATATACAAGATATGAACAGTGATGATACAAATAGACATGCTAATGTACACTGCATTATTACTGCATACATAGCAGAGAAGTATCTAAGCACCTGTATTCACAGCTTTTTTCTACCTGGGTGCAGTGCAATGTGACCAGCCACCTCTATTTCCTACTGTCATAACTTCCACACATTGATGAAGTCAAATGGAGTCAAATAAACATTTTCTTTACCAAGTTAAATGTCATGTCAGGACATTGTATCAAGAAAAAAATCAATCAATTAACACAGTACTTAAGATATCCCAAAGATTCTTATCAAAATTGTTCATGATGTTGTTAAGAATTGTCAAGGACTGAATACAACACTTCACAATAGGAGGCTGTCATATCTGTCATATACAAACTTAACTAGAATGAGAGCTATTTCTCAGAATATCTTGTCTGCATTTCTAGCTACAGAGTACCAAAAGTGTACTCTGTGAGGTCGTGTCTACACCTCACAAGCTGCCATCCATCTGCTTCTCTACCTGGCTGCTGTGTAGTAGGAGCCTTGACTGATTCTCCTACCCCAGAATCTTTCATAGCACACTCTGAATTCTGGGCTAAACAACCCAACATTTCATTTTTATGTACACACACAGGATGTAGAGAGAAAAATGTTTATAATCCTTAGTATGATGACATTTTATATAATAAAAATATGTCAATATTCTAATGTCAATTCTGATGTCAGTATAAAATATTCTGTTGTTTAACAGAAACAAATGTCCATTGGAAAAGAACAACAACAAAAATCTCAACACAAATGATTAAATTCATCAAGATAGCTTCTGTCTTAAGGATTTGTTTGTTTGTTTGTTTGTTTGTTTGTTTAATTCTTTAATCTCTTTTCACAGTTCAGTCAGGGACCTCATATCAGCTAGTGTATGCTACCTGGTTGGTGGCTCAGGGTCTGGGTTAGTTGCGACTGCTGGTGTTCCTATGAGGTTGCCCTCCTCCTCAGTTTCTTCTAGCCTTTCCCTAGTTCAACCATAGGATTCCCCGGCTTCTGTCCTTGGTTGGGTGTAAGTATCTCAATCTAATTCTTTCAGCTACTTGTTTGGCCTCTCAGAGGCCAGTCATGCTAGGCTCCTGTCTGTAACACACCATAGCATCACTAATAGTGTTAGGCTTTGGAGTCTCTTCTTGAGCTGGATGCCAGTTTGGGCCAGTCATCAGACCTCCTTTATTTCAGTCTCTTCTCAATTTTTGTCCCTGTGGTTCTTTATAGACAGGGACACTTCTGGGGCCCTGTTTTTTGACTGTAGGATGTTGACCCCATCCCTCCACTTGATGCCCCATCATTATACTGAAAGTAGACTCTACAAGTTCCATCTCCCCACTGTTGGGCATTTCATCTAAGGTCCCTCCCTCTGTGTCCTGAGCATCTTTCACCTCCCACATCTCTGGTACATTCTAGAAGGTCCCCCATCTCCTATCTCCTAAGGTTGCCTGTTTCCATTCTTTCTGCTGGCCCTCAGGATTTCACTCCTGCTCCTCTCTCACCCCCAATACCGAATCATGTTCCTCATCTCCCTTCCCTGTCTACTCTTCCAACAAGGTCCTCCCTCCATAGCTCTGCACACTGTTATTGCTTTCTTCTCCCTCCCAAGTGGGATTAATGCATACTCAATTCTTGAGTACTGTGGATTGTATCCTCGGTATTCTGTATATTTTTGGCTAATATCTACTTATTAGTGAGTACATATCATACAAGTTTGGGGGGATATGAGTTAACTCACTCAGAATATTTTCTAGTTCTATCCATTTGCCTGCAAAACTCATGATGTTCTCCTCGTTAATAGCTGAATAGTATTCCATTGTGTAAATGAACCACATTTTCTGTATCCATTCTTCCATCATGGGACATCTGGGTTGTTACCAGCTTCTGGCTATCACAAACAAGGGTGCTATGAACATAGTGGACTTTGTACCACTGTGGGAAAATCTTCTGGGTATATATATATATATATATATATATATATATATATATATGCCCAAGAGTAGTATAGCTGGGTCTTCAAGGAGATCTATTTCCAATTGTTTGAAGAACCACTATATTCATTTCCATAGTGGTTGTACCAGTTTACAATCCCACCAGCAAGGGAGGAGTGTTCCTCTTTCTCCACAGCCTCTCCAACCTGTATTGTCACCTGAGGTTTTTATCTTAGCCATTGTGATTGGTGTAAGCTGGAATCTCAGGGTCATTTTGATTTTCATTTCTCTGATCACGAAGGACTTAAAATTAATTAAGGAATTTTCTTTAGATGCCTCTTAGACATTCGAGATTCCTCTGTTATAAATTCTATACCCCATTTTTTATTGGGTTCTTTGGGGGTTTGGTGGATAGCTTCTTGAGTTCCTTATATATTTTGGATATTAACCCTCTATCAGATGTGGGGTTAGTAAAGATTTTTTTCCCAATTTGTAGGTTGCTGATTTGTTTTATTGACTATGTTCTTTGCCTTACAAAAGATTTCCAGTTTCATAAGGTCCCGTTTATCAGTTCTTGATCTTAGAACATGAGCCATTGGAGTTCTGTTTAGGAAATTTCCCTCTGTGCCAATGAGTTCAAGGCTCTTTCCCACTATTAGATTCAGTGCATCTGGTTTTATGTTGAGGTCCTTGATCCACTTGGACTTGAGCTTTCTGTAAGGTGACAAGTATGGATCTATTTTCATTTTTCTATGTATCAACTGCCAGTTAGACCAGCATCATGTATTAGAGATGCTTTTTTTTCTGTTGTATATTTTTGGATTCTCAGGTCCAAGTTCAGGTGTCCATAAGTGTATGGTTTCATTTCTGGGTCTTCAATTCTATTCCATTGATCAAACTGTCTGTTTCTGTACCAATATAATGCAGAATTTATTACTATTGCTTTTTGCAGTATAGATTGAGGTCAGGGAAGGTGATAACCCCAGAAGTTTTTTTTATTGTTAAGAATTGTTTTCGCTATCCTGGGTTTTTTGTTTTTCCATATGAAATTGGGAATTGCTCTTTCTATGTCTTTGAAGAATTGTGTTGAAATTTTGATAGGGTTTGCATTGAATCTGTAGATTGTTTTTGATAGGACAGTCATTTTTACTATGTAAATTCTACCAATCCATGAGCATGGGAGACATCTCCATCTTCTGAGATCTTCAATTTCTTTCTTGAGAGACTTGAAGTTATTGTCATACAGATTTTGGTTAGAGTTACCCCAAAATATTTTATATTATTTGTGACTATTGTGAAGGCTGTTGTTTCTCTAATTTCTTTCTTAGCCTGTTTATCATTTGTATAAAGGAAGGCTACTGATTTGTTTGAATTAATTTTATATCCAGCCACTTTGCTCAAGTTGTTTATCAGCTGTAAAAGTTCTCTGGTAGAATTTTTGAGATTGCTGATATATACTATGATATCTACAAATAGTGATACCTTGACTTCTTCTTTGCCAATTTGTAATCCCTTGATCTCCTTTTGTTGTCTTATTGCTCTAGCTAGAACTTTGAATACTATATTGAACAGATACAAGGAGAGTGGGCATCCTTGTCCCTGATTCTAGTGGGATTTCTTCAATATTACTTGCTTCAGTGCATAATGTTTAACTCAGAAAAGTTCATTGAAGAACAATAACACCCAAACTGTAGCTCGAGCCATAATATTAGCATAAAATAGCTTATGCATTATTTCATTTGTGTTTGTCAAATAATCCAGACTATAGTATTTAAAGGTATAGAAAATGTATAAAAACATAGAGAGATTAACTTAAGCTAATGACCTGAAAATGATTAGCTAATAAACTAGCTTTATATTTACTAAGAATATTACATGCAAAACAATTAAAGAATAAATTATAGGCTTTTCAGAGTGAAATAAATTTCATTTTCAATAACATTAAATAACACTAGAAGTATAAAATATTTTATGATATTGCAGAATAAAAGGATAGTTATAAAATAACTTTGATCTTCATATAATGATCATGGTTTGTGTGCCTGAGCTGCACCTTTGAGAAGCAGATTAATATGTCTACATTTGTTCATATGGGTTTGACCCCAAGTCTGTCACTAGAATTTTAGAACACATTCTGTGCTGCCACTTCTTGACTGGTCAATGGGACTGGCATGAAATTTTATATGGAAAGCATCTAGAAAATTAAATAATCAACAAAAAGTAGTCATGGCATTATCTCAATTGGCTAACAGAACTTTTCCGAGTCTGAGAAATGACTCAGCTAGTAAAGACACTTACCATCAAGCCTCATTGCATGAGTTCAGTTCACCAGGACACACATGGTCAGGGTTTTCTAAGATACTGCCAAAATATATACTATTAATATTACCCTTCATTGATATTCCCCAGAAATAGATGGTAACAATCTCTTGCTGAAGTCACTATACACTTCAGAAACAGGCTCCAGAGGTCCCTGGGCTAGAATTGACATGGCACCATGTACCCTTCCAAAGGAGAAGCAACCGACATTCATGCCCAGTTATAATGCCTATAAGTTACAACAATGACCAGTATGGTAGACTAACTTTAAGAGTGTGGTAGTGAGATACATTCTTTGGAAGTAACCATCAGCCCTTTCATTAGACTTATGACTTCCACTCAACAAGAGAAAATTCATTACTGGTACTGTAAATCTATCCTGAGATAGTCAAATCATGGACCTTGGAGGAGAACCTACAACTACCACTTTACTAACCTACCATAATCCCCAAAAGAATTCTGAATATTTATCCTTATAACCACAATTAAGTACAGTCCGAGTCCATCATCAAGGAAACATTTCTTTGTCATAGAAGGAAACCTTTCCTGAGACTCAAAACCACTAAAATTGCAGAGTTATGGAGCATAGTCCCAATGGACCAGGATTAGAAAGTTTTCTATTAGACTGTATCTTCTACTAATGTAAGAAATTATACCCAAATTCTCAACAGCATGATTGCCTTGCCACCTCACCTCCGATCCACAAGGGCAGGTAGGTTCAGGGGGCAAGTAGTCCACGACACAGTCAGCAACTGATAGTAAATCCTTTTTTTTTTCTTTTTTTTTTTATTAATATAGGAAGTAGAAACATTTTATGTTAAAACTGAAGATTTACATGTAAAATATTTCTGATAAAATAGAAAAAATATATACACAGAGAAAATAGAAGAGATATATACACAAAGAGAAAAACACATTGACCTGTAATCCCAGCACTTGGGAGGCAAAGGCATGCGGATTTCTGAGTTCGAGGCCAGCCTGGTTTACAGAGTGAGTTCCAGGACAGCCAGAGCTACACAGAGAAACCCTGTCTCAAAAAAAAAAGAAAAGAAAAGAAAAGAAAAACTCATTGAAATAGACAATTTTCATGGAAAATTGAAGAGTAAAGTAGTAGACATAAAAAAGCATTTCTAAATTAATTGAAAAAGGAAGTAGAAACATGTATGATAGAATTGAAGATTTACATAGAAAACATTTCTGATAAAATTTTAAAAAAATGTAGAAAAACATATTAAAATTGAAGACTATCATGGAAAATTTTATATAGATATAATAATAGTAGGCCATAAAAGTGTTACTAAGTTAATTGAAAATGGAATCATAAACATTTTCTGACAAAGTTGAAAATTTACATGGAAAATAGTTATGATAAAATTGAAGAAATACATAGAAAAACATGTTAAAATTGAAGATTATCATGGAAAATTTTACAGATAAAATGGTAAGCATAAAAATAATTCTAAGTTGATTGAAAGTGTAATTACAAATATTTTCATGTAAAGTTGAAGATTTACATGGAAAATATATTTGATAAAATTCAAGGAATATATATAAAAACACGCTAAAATTGACTATTTCATGGGAAATTATACAGATAAAATGGTAGACATAAAAAACCTTTCTAAATTAATTTAAGGTGGAATTAAATTGCAATAAAATCAGAGATTTACATGGTAACATTTCTGATAAAATAGAAATTTGTAGAAAAACATGTTAAAATTGAAGATTATCATGAAAAATAATGCAGATAAAGTGGTAGACATAAAAAATTACGAAATTAATTGAAAGAGGAATTACAAACAATTTCTGATAATATTGAAGATTTACATGAAAAAATATTTCTGTTAGTGTATGTCTTCTTATTGGGTACTTGAGTCCATTGTTGTTAAGAGATATTAAGGAATAGTGATTGTTGCTTCCTGTTATTTTTTATGTTATTTATATATTCCTGTGAGTATCTTCTTTTGGATTTTATGGAAGAAAATTACTTTCTTGCTTTTTCTAGGGTGCAGTTTTCCTCCTTGTGTTGGCATTTTCCATCTATTATCCTTTGAAGGGCTGGATTTGTGGAGAGATGCTGTGTAAATATGGTTTTATCATGGAATATCTTGGTTTCTCCATCTGTGATGATTGAGAGTTTTGCTGGGTATAGTAGCATGGGCCTGAGGTCGGCCTAGGATCTTCTAGCTTTCATTGTCTCAGGTGAGAAGTATGGTGTAATTCTGATATGTCTGCCTTTATAAGTTACTTGCCCCCTTTCCCTTACTGCTTTTAATATTCTTTCTTTGTTTAGTGAATTTGATGTTTTGATTATTATATGCCAGGAGTAGTTTCTGTTCTGGTCCATTCTGTTTGGAGTTCTGTAGGCTTCTTGTATGTTCATGGGCATCTCTTTCTCTAGGTTACAGAAGTTTTCTTCTATAATTTTGTTGAAGATATTCACTGGCCCTTTAAGTTGGAAATATTCACTCTTGTCTATACCCATAATCCTTAGGTTTGGTCTTCTCATTGTGTTCTGGATTTCCTGGATGTTTTGGGTTACAAACTTTATGAATTTTTTTATTTTCTTTGACTGTTGAGTCAACGTTTTCTATGGTATCTTCAGCATATGAGATTCTTCTATCTCTTGTATTCCGTTGTTGATGCTTGCATCTATTACTCCTGAATTCTTTCCAAGTTTTTCTATACCCAGAGATGTCTCACTTTGTAAGTTTTTTATTGTTTCTACTTCCACTTTTAGATCCTGCATGGTTTTGTTCAGTTCCTTCACTTGATTGTTTGTGTTTTCCTGTAGTTCTTTAAGGAATTTTTGTGTTTCCTCTTTAAGGGCTTCTGCCCGATGACCCATGTTCTCCTGTATTTCTTTAAGGGAGTTATTTAAGTCCTTCTTGAAGCCCTCTATCAGCATCATGATATACGATTTTAAATCCAACTCGTGCTTTTCCAGTGTGTGGGGGGTATCCAGGACTTGCTGTGGTAGGAGAACTGGGTTCTGATGTTACCAAGTAACCTTAGTTTCTGTTGGTAGGGTCCTTGTGCTTTCCTTTCACCATCTGGTTTTCTCTGGTGCTAGTTGGTCTTGCTGTCTCTGGCTAGATCTTATCCCTCCTGTGGGCCTGTAAGCCTGTGTCTATACTCCTTGGAGACCAACTCTCTTCTGGCAGGTTCTGTGCACAGAAGGCTGTGGAGCTGCCCGGCTCCCTGGTGCAAATGCTGGCAGAAGACTTCAGTCCCAGCTGCTCCACTGATTGAATGCCCTGTATGCTCCTAGCTATTCCCCTCCAGAGAGAAGGTGGAGATCTCCCCTCTGTGCTCAGAAGTGAAAGTGCTGCTGGGAGATTACTCTCTCCTGGTGATCTATGCACAGAAGGCTGTGGAGTTACCTGTCTCCCAGTGCAAATCTGATATTAAATCTTAACAAAGCATCTCATTATTTTTGAACCACTATGGGTATATTAGTCAGGG
>OZ030006.1:85328631-85383631 GCA_964023405.1 Apodemus agrarius | reverse complement strand
ACCCTCACAGGGGGATTTGCTAGGCTCTCCCCTAGGCTCTGCGGGACTTCCCCTGCGATCTCAGGCCGTGCACCAAGGCAGCTGGCAGCAGCCAGCTCGCGGGCCCCTGGACCAGCGGTAGTGGGGCCTCCATATTGCAACCAGGACACAGCGGGAGAGGCCCAGGTAGACAGACTCCATCAGGGGCTACCATCGCATGGGTGGCAGCCAGCTCATGATCCCTTAGAGCAGCAGTCACGCATATTCACCAGTAGAGAAACAACAGGTGAGCCCAGCCTCATGGGAGATTCAAACACCAGCCAGTGACAACAAGGCCAACTAACACCAGAAATAACCTGATGGCAAAAGGAAAACGAAGGAACGTTACTAACAGAAATCAAGGCAACATGACAGCATCTGAACCCAGTCCACCAACAACAGGAAGCCCTGGATACCCCAAAACACCAGAAAAACAAGGTTTGGATATAAAATCACTGGTCAGGATGCTGGTAGCTGAACACATAGAAAAATCTCGTAAAGAAATAGAGGAGAAAATGGATCAAAAGTTAGAAGCCTTTACAAGGCAAATACAAAAATCACTTCAAGAAATTCAGGAGAAGATGGATCAAAAAGAAGAAGACAATAAGGAAGAAAGACAAAAATCACTTAAAGAAATACAGAAGAACGTGGGCCAACAAGTAGAAGCTATGAAAGAGGAAACACAAAAATCTATTAAAGAAATACATGAAAACACAATCAAGCAAGCGAAAGATCTGAGCACATCCATCCAGATACTAAAAACAGAAGTAGAAACAACTAAGAAATCGCAGAGGGAGACAACATTGGAGATAGAAAACCTTGGGAAGAAATCAGGGGCCATATATGCAAATATCAACAATAGAATACAAGAGATAGAAGACAGAATATCAGAAGCCGAAGATACCATAGGAACCATTGATTCAACAGTCAAAGAAAATACTAAATGCAAAAACGTTGTAACCCAAAACATCCAGGAAATACAGGACACAATGAGAAGACCAAACCTAAGGATTATAGGTATAGACGAGAGTGAAGATTTACAAGTTAAAGGGCCAGCAAATATATTGTATAAAATTATGGAAGAAAACTTCCCCAACCTAAGGAGAGAGATGCCCATGAATATACAAGAAGCCTATAGAACCACAAACAGACTGGACCAGAACAGAAATACATCCTGTCACATAATAATCAAAACTCCAAATGTAATAAACAAAGAAAGAATATTAAAGGCAGCAAGAGAAAAGGGCCAAGTAACATATAAAGGAAGACCTATCAGAATAACACCAGACTTCTCACCTGAGACCATTAAAGCTAGAAGATCCTGGGCAGATATCATGCAAACTCTAAGAGAACACAAACTTCAGCCAAAACTACTTTGCCCAGCAAAACTCTCAATCGCCATAGATGGAGACATCAAGGTATTCCATGACAAAACCAAATTTGCACGATATCTTTCCACAAATCCAGCCCTACAAAGGATAATAGGGGGAAAACACCAAGACAAGGACAGAAACTACACCCGGGAAGAAGCAAGATAGAAACCTCCTCTCATCAAACCCAAAAGGAGGTAACCTCTCGATTATAAAAAAAATAAATAAAATAAATAAATATAATTTCAAAAATGTCTGGAGGAAATAATTACTATTCCTCTTAACATCAATAGACTCAATTTCCCAATAAAAAGACATAGATTACCTGAAGAAATTCGGATGGCTGAGAAACACCTTAAAAAATGTTCAACATCACTAGTCATTAGGGAAATGCAAATTAAAACAACCCTGAGATTTCACCTCACACCACTCAGAATGGCTAAGATTAAAAACTCAGAAGACATCAGGTGTTGGCGAGGATGTGGAGAAAGAGGAACACTCCTCCACTGCTGGTGGGAATGCAAGCTGGTACAACCACTCTGGAAATCCGTATGGCGGTTCCTCAGAAAACTGGGCGTGATACTTCCGGAGGACCCAGCCATACCACTCCTGGGAATATACCCAGAAGATTCACCAGCATGCAATAAGGATATATGCTCCACTATGTTCATAGCAGCCTTATATATAATAGCCAGAAGCTGGAAAGAACCCAGATGTCCCTCAACAGAGGAATGGATACAAAAAATGTGGTATATATACACAATGGAATACTATTCAGCCATTAGAAACAATGAATTCACGAAATTCTTAGAGAAATGGATGGAGCTGGAGAATGTCATACTAAGTGAGGTGACCCAGTCTCAAAAGAATACCCATGGTATACAGTCACTGATAAGTGGATATTAGCCTAGAAGCTTGGAACACCAAAGACACAAATCACATATCAAGTGATGTCTCACAAGAAGAAAGGAGTGGACACTGGTGCTAGAATGGACCAAAACATCATTGTGGGAGAGTACAAGAACAGTAAAGTGGGAGGGGGTGGATGCAGGAGCAGGGGGAGGGAAAAGGACATGTGGGACCTTTGGGGGTGGGGAACCAGAAAAAGGGAAATGAATTGTAAATATAGAATATATACAATAAAAAAATAAATAAATAAATAAAATAAAAAAATAAAAAAAAGACATAGATTAACAGACTGGATGCGGAAACAGGACCCTACATTTTGCTGCATACAGGAAACACATCTCAGTGTTAAAGACAAACACTGCCTTAGAGTAAAAGGATGGAAGACAATTTTACAAGCAAATGGTCTCAGGAAACAAGCTGGAGTAGCCATTATAATATCAGATAAAATTGACTTCCAACCTAAAGTCATCAAAAAAGACTCAGAAGGTCACTTCTTGCTTGTCAAAGGGAAAATCCACCAAGAAGAGCTCTCAATACTGAACATTTATGCTCCAAATACAAGGGCAACCTCCTTCGTAAAAGAAACCTTACTAAAGCTAAAACGACACATTACACCAAACACAATAATTGTGGGTGACTTCAACACTCCACTCTCCTCAATGGACCGATCAGGAAAGCAGAAACTAAACAGGGACACAGAGAAACTAATTGAAACTTTGGACCAATTGGATTTAACAGATATATATAGAACATTTCATCCTAAAGCTAAAGAATATACCTTTTTCTCAGCACCACATGGTACCTTCTCCAAAATTGATCATATAACTGGTCACAAGACAGATGTCAACAAAAACAAGAAGATCGAGCTAATCCCATGCCTCCTATCAGATCACCATGGAGTAAGAGTGGTCTTCAATAGCAACAAAAACAACAGAAAGCCCACATACACATGGAAAATGAACAGTACTCTTCTCAATGACAGCTTGGTCAAGGAAGAAATAAAAAAAGAAATCAAAGACTTTTTAGAATTCAATGAAAATGAAGGTACAACCTACCCAAATCTATGGGACACAATGAAAGCAGTGCTAAGAGGAAAACTCAAGCTCTAAGTGCATCCAAAAAGAAATTGGAGAGAGCATACACTAGCAACTTAACGGCACACCTTAAAGCCTTGGAAGAAAAACAAGTTAATTCACCCAGGAGGAGTAGAAGAAAAGAAATCACCAAACTCAGGGCTGAAATCAATCAAGTAGAAGCAAAGAGAACCATTCAAAGAATCAACAAGACCAGGAGCTGGTTCTTTGAGAAAATCAACAAGATAGATAAACCCTTAGCCAGACTAACCAAAGGACACAGAGACAGTATACAAATTAACAAAATTAGAAATGAAAAGGGAGACATAACAGCAGAAACTGAGGAAATTCAAAAGATCATCAGATCCTACTACAAAGGTCTATACTCAAAACAAGTGGAGAATCTGGAGGAAATGGACGATTTCCTAGACAGATACCAAATACCAAAATTAAATCAGCATCAAGTAGATCAGCTAAATAGTCCCATAACCCCTAAAGAAATAGAAGGGGTTATAGAAAGCCTCTCAAGCAAAAAAAGTACGGGACCAGATGGTTTTAGTGCAGAATTCTACCAGACCTTCAAAGAAGACTTAACACCAATACTTTTCAAACTATTCCACAAAATAGAGACAGAAGGGACACTGCCCAACTCATTCTTCGAAGCCACAATTACGCTAATACCTAAACCACAAAAAGATCCAACAAAGAAAGAGAACAACAGGCCAATTTCTCTTACGAATATCGATGCAAAAATACTAAATAAAATTCTTGCCAACGAATCCAAGAGCACATAAAAACGATCATTCACCATGATCAAGTAGTCTTCATCCCCGGGATGAAGGGATGGTTCAATATACAGAAATCCATCAATGTAATCCACTACATAAACAAACTAAAAGAAAAAAACCACATGGTCATCTCATTAGATGCTGAAAAAGCATTCAACAAAATTCAGCATCCTTTCATGCTAAAAGTCTTGGAAAGAGCAGGAATTCAAGGCCCATACCTAAACATAGTAAAAGCAATCTACAGCAAACCAGTAGCCATCATCAAAATAAATGGAGAGAGAACCAGGACACAGCTGGAAAGGCCCAGGTAAACACCCCTTCCAGGGCTACACTCACAGGGGTATCTGCTAGGGTCTCAGAGCCAAGCAGGCGGAGTCCCGCCTAGGCTCTGTGGAACATCCCCGAGCCCTCTGGCGAGCACCAAGGCTGCGTTCTGCAACCAGCTTGCCGGCCCCTGGACCAGCGGTGTAGCGGCGGGCCTCCATATTGCAACCAGGACACAGCTGGAAAGGCCCAGGCTCTGTGGGACATCCCCGCCCTCTGGTGAGCACCTAGGCTGCGTTCTGCAACCAGCTCGCCGGCCCCTAGACCAGCGGTGTAGCGGCAGGCCTCTATATCGCAACCAGGACACAGCTGGAAAGGCCCAGGCTCTGTGGGACATTCCCGTGCCCTCTGGCGAGCACCAAGGCTGCATTCTGCAACCAGCTCGCTGGCCCCTGGACCAGTGGTAGCAACGGGCCTCCATATTGCAACCAGGACATAGCTGGAAAGGCCCAGGTAAACACCCCTTCCAGGGCTACCCTCACGGGGGATCTGCTAGGCTCTCGGAGTTCCTTGCAACCAGGACACAGCTGGAGAAGCCCAGGTAGACAGACTCCAACAGGGGCTACAATCGCATGGGTGGCAGCCAGCTTATGATCCCTTAAAGCAGCAGTCACACATATTCACCAATAGAGAAACAACAGGTGAGCCCAGCCTCACAGGAGATTCAAACACCAGCCACTGACAACAAGGCCAACTAAAACCAGAAATAACCAGATGGCAAAAGGAAAACGAAGGAACGTTACTAACAAAAATCAAGGCAACATGACAGCATCTGAACCCAGTTCTCCAACAACAGGAATTCCTGGATACCCTAAAACACCAGAAAAACAAGACTTGGATATAAAATCACTGGTCAGGATGCTGGTAGCTGAACACATAGAAAAATCTCGTAAAGAAATAGAGGAGAAAATGGATCAAAAGTTAGAAGCCTTTACGAGGCAAATACAAAAATCACTTCAAGAAATGCAGGAGAAGATGGATCAAAGAGAAGAAGACAATAAGGAAGAAAGACAAAAGTCACTTAAAGAACTACAGAAGAAGGTGGGCCAACAAGTAGAAGCTATGAAAGAGGAAGCACAAAAATCTATTAAAGAAATTCATGAAAACACAATCAAGCAAGCGAAAGATCTGAGCACATCCATCCAGATACTAAAAACAGAAGTAGAAACAACTAAGAAATCACAGAGGGAGACAACATTGGAGATAGAAAACCTGGGGAAGAAATCAGGGGCCATAGACGCAAGTATCAACAATAGAATACAAGAGATAGAAGACAGAATCTCAGAAGCCGAAGATACCATAGGAACCATTGATTCAACAGTCAAAGAAAATACTAAATGCAAAAAGGTGGTAACCCAAAACATCCAGGAAATCCAAGACACTATGAGAAGACCAAACCTAAGGATTATAGGTATAGACGAGAGTGAAGATTTACAAGTTAAAGGGCCAGCTAATATCTTCTATAAAATTATGGAAGAAAACTTCCCCAACCTAAGGAGAGAGATGCCCATGAATATACAAGAAGCCTATAGAACCCCAAACAGACTGGACCAGAACAGAAATACATCCCGTCACATAATAATCAAAACTCCAAATGTAATAAACAAAGAAAGAATACTAAAGGCAGCAAGAGAAAAAGGCCAAGTAACATATAAAGGAAAACCTATCAGAATAACACAAGACTTCTCACCTGAGACCATGAAAGCTAGAAGATCCTGGGCAGATATCATGCAAACTCTAAGAGAATACAAACTTCAGCCAAAACTACTTTACCCAGCAAAACTCTCAATTGCCATTGATGGAGACATCAAGGTATTCCATGACAAAACCAAATTTGCAAGATATCTCTCCACAAATCCAGCCCTACAAAGGATAATAGGGGGAAAACACCAAGACAAGGACGGAAACTACACCCGGGAAGAAGCAAGATAGAAACCTCCTCTCATCAAACCCAAAAGAAGATAACCTCTCGAATATAAAAAATAAATAAGATAAATAAATATAATTTCAAAAATGTCTGGAGGTAATAATTATTATTCCTTAATATCTCTTAACATCAATGGACTCAATTCCCCAATAAAAAGACATAGATTAACAGACTGGATACGGAAACAGGACCCTACATTTTGCTGCATACAGGAAACACATCTCAGTGTTAAAGACAAACACTACCTTAGAGTAAAAGGCTGGAGGACAATTTTACAAGCAAATGGTCTCAGGAAACAAGCTGGAGTAGCCATTCTAATATCAGATAAAATTGACTTTCAACCTAAAATCATCCAAAGAGACTCAGAAGGTCACTTCTTGCTGGCCAAAGGGAAAATCCACCAGGAAGAGCTCTCAATACTGAACATCTATGCTCCAAATGCAAGGGCACCCTCCCTCGTAAAAGAAACCTTACTAAAGCTTAAAGCACACATTACACCTAACACAATAATTGTGGGTGACTTCAACACCCCACTCTCCTCAATGGACCGATCAGGAAAGCAGAAACTAAACAGGGACACAGTGAAACTAATTGAAACTCTGGACCAATTGGATTTAACAGATATATATAGAACATTTCATCCTAAAGCTAAAGAATATACCTTTTTCTCAGCACCGCATGGTACCTTCTCCAAAATAGACCATATAATCGGTCACAAGACAGATGTCAACAAATACAAGAAGATCGAGCTAATCCCATGCCTCTTATCAGATCACCATGGAGTAAGAGTGGTCTTCAATAGCAACAAAAACAACAGAAAGCCCACATACACATGGAAACTGAACAATACTCTACTCAATGACACCTTGGTCAAGGAAGAAATAAAAAAAGAAATCAAAGACTTTTTAGAATTCAATGAAAATGAAGGTACAACCTACCCAAATCTATGGGACACAATGAAAGCAGTGCTAAGAGGAAAACTCATAGCTCTAAGTGCATCCAAAAAGAAACTGGAGAGAGCATACACTAGCAGCTTAACGGCACACCTTAAAGCCCTGGAAGAAAAACAAGTTAATTCACCCAGGAGGAGTAGAAGACAAGAAATCATCAAACTCAGGGCTGAAATCAATCAAATAGAAACAAAGAGAACCATACAAAAAATCAACAAGACCAGGAGCTGGTTCTTTGAGAAAATCAACAAGATAGATAAACCCTTAGCCAGACTAACCAAAGGACACAGAGACAGTATACAAATTAACAAAATTAGAAATGAAAAGGGAGACATAACAACAGAAACTGAGGAAATTCAAAAGATCATCAGATCCTACTACAAAGGTCTATACTCAAAACAACTGGAGAATCTGGAGGAAATGGACGATTTCCTAGACAGATATCAAATACCAAAATTAAATCAGCATCAAGTAGACCAGCTAAATAGTCCCATAACCCCTAAAGAAATAGAAGGGGTTATAGAAAGCCTCCCAACCAAAAAAAGTACGGGACCAGATGGTTTTAGTGCAGAATTCTACCAGACCTTCAAAGAAGACTTAACACCAATACTCTCCAAACTATTCCACAAAATAGAGACAGAAGGGACACTGCCCAACTCATTCTTCGAAGCCACAATTACGCTAATACCTAAACCACAAAAGAATCCAACAAAGAAAGAGAACTTCAGGCCAATTTCTCTGATGAATATAGATGCAAAAATACTAAATAAAATTCTTGCTAAGGAATCCAAGAGCACATAAAAACGACCATCCACCATGATCAAGTAGGCTTCATCCCAGGGATGCAGGGATGGTTCAATATACGGAAATCCATCAATGTAATCCACTACATAAACAAACTGAAAGAAAAAAACCACATGGTCATCTCATTAGATGCTGAAAAAGCATTCGACAAAATTCAGCATCCTTTCATGCTAAAAGTCTTGGAAAGAGCAGGAATTCAAGGCCCATACCTAAACATAGTAAAAGCAATCTACAGCAAACCAGTAGCCAACATCAAAATAAATTGGAGAGAAACTTGAAGCATTCCCACTAAAATCAGGGACTAGACAAGGCTGCCCTCTCTCTCCATATCTTTTCAATATAGTACTTGAAGTTCTAGCAAGAGTAATTAGACAACATAAGGAAGTCAAAGGGATACAAATTGGAAAGGAAGAAGTGAAACTATCATTATTTGCAGACGATATGATAGTTTACTTAAGCGACCCAAAAAACTCCACCAGAGAAGTTCTACAGCTGATAAACAACTTCAGCAAAGTGGCAGGTTATAAAATTAACTCAAGCAAGTCAGTTGCCTTCTTGTACTCAAAGGACAAGCAGGCTGAGAAAGAAATTAGGGAAATAACACCCTTCACAATAGCCACAAACAACATAAAGTATCTTGGCGTAACTCTAACCAAACAAGCAAAAGATCTGTACAACAGGAACTTCAAGTCCTTGAAGAAAGAAATCGAAGAAGACCTCAGAAGATGGAAAAATATTTCTTGCTCCTGGATTGGCAGGATCAATATAGTAAAAATGGCCATCTTGCCAAAAGCAATATACAGATTCAATGCAATCCCCATCAAAATCCCAACTCAATTCTTCATAGATCTAGAAAGAGCAATTCTCAAATTCATCTGGAGCAACAAAAAACGCAGGATAGCTAAAACTATTCTCAACAATAAAAGGACTTCTGGGGGAATCAATATCCCTGACTTCAAGCAGTACTACAGAGCAATTGTGTTAAAAACTGCATGGTATTGGTATAGCAACAGGAAAACAGATCAATGGAACAGGATTGAAGACCCTGAAATTAACCCACAGACTTATGGTCACTTGATCTTTGATAAAGGAGCCACAACCATCCGATGGAATAAAGATAGCCTTTTCAACAAATGGTGCTGGAGGTCAACATGCAGAAGAATGCAAATTGACCCACTCTTATCTCTTTGCTCTAAGATCAACTCCAAGTGGATCAAGGACCTCCACATAAAACCAGACACACTGAAACTATTAGAAAAGAAACTTGGGAAGACCCTGGAGGACTTGGGCACAGGGGAAAAGTTCCTGAACAGAACACCAATAGCGTACGCACTAAGATCAAGAATCGACAAATGGGACCTCATAAAATTACAAAGTTTCTGCAAAGCAAAGGACACTGTCCGAAGGACAAAACGGCAACCAACAAAGTGGGAAAAGATCTTTACCAACCCCACATCCGACAGAGGGCTAATATCCAATATATACAAAGAACTCAAGAAGTTAGACCGCAAAGAACCAAATAACCCTATCAAAAAATGGGGCACAGAGCTAAAAAAAGAATTTTCACCAGAAGAAATTCGGATGGCCGAGAAACACCTTAAGAGATGTTCAACATCATTAGTCATCAGGGAAATGCAAATCAAAACAACCCTGAGATTCCACCTCACACCAGTCAGAATGGCTAAGATTAAAAACTCAAGAGACAACAAGTGCTGGCGAGGATGTGGAGAAAGAGGAACACTCCTCCACTGTTGGTGGGATTGCAAAATGGTAAAACCACTCTGGAAATCAGTTTGGCTGTTCCTCAGAAAATTGGACATGGCACTTCCAGAGGACCCTGGCATACCACTCTTGGGCATATACCCAGAGGATTCTCCTACATGCACTAAAGACACATGCTCCACTATGTTTATAGCAGCCTTGTTTATAATAGCCAGAAATTGGAAGGAGCCCAAATATCCCTCAAAGGAGGAATGGATACAGAAAATGTGGTATATTTATACAATGGAATACTACTCAGCAATTAAAAATAATGAATTCATGCAATTTGTAGGTAAATGGTTAGACCTGGAAAATATCATCCTGAGTGAGCTAACCCAATCACAAAAGAATGCACATGAAATGCAATCACTGATAAGTGGATATTAATGAGCCCAGAAGCACTAAATACTCAAGACACAAATAGCAAGTCAAATGATTCCCAAGAAGAAGAAAGGAGAGGACCCTGGGCATGTAAAGATTGCATCCAGTTTAGTAAAGAAACCGAGGGGGGAGGGGGAATGATTGGGGAATAGTTGGGGGGGAGAAGAACTATGGGAACTATGGTGGGTGGGAACTGGGAAAGGGGAAAGCCTTTGAAATGTAAACATAGAATATAGAAAATAAAAATAACTAAAAAAAAATAAATGGAGAGAAACTTGAAGCATTCCCACTAAAATCAGGGACTAGACAAGGCTGCCCTCTCTCTCCATATCTTTTCAATATAGTACTTGAAGTTCTAGTGAGAGCAATTAGACAACATAAGGAAGTCAAAGGGATACAAATTGGAAAGGAAGAAGTCAAACTATCATTATTTGCAGACGATATGATAGTTTACTTAAGCGACCCAAAAAACTCCACCAGAGAAGTTCTACAGCTGATAAACAACTTCAGCAACGTGGCAGGTTATAAAATTAACTCAAGCAAATCAGTAGCCTTCTTGTACTCAAAGGACAAGCAGGCTGAGAAAGAAGTTAGGGAAATAACACCCTTCACAATAGCCACAAACAACATAAAGTACCTTGGCGTAACTCTAACCAAACAAATGAAAGACCTGTACGACAGGAACTTCAAGTCCTTGAAGAAAGAAATCGAAGAAGACCTCAGAAGATGGAAAAATATTTCTTGCTCCTGGATTGGCAGGATCAATATAGTAAAAATGGCCATCTTGCCAAAAGCAATATACAGATTCAATGCAATCCCCATCAAAATCCCAAGTCAATTCTTCATAGATCTAGAATGAGCAATTCTCAAATTCATCTGGAGCAACAAAAAACCCAGGATAGCTAAAACTATTCTCAACAATAAAAGGACTTCTGGGGGAATCAATATCCCTGACCTTAAGCAGTACTACAGAGCAATTGTGTTAAAAACTGCATGGTATTGGTACAGCAACAGGCAAGTAGATCAATGGAATAGGATTGAAGACCCAGAAATGAACCCACAGACTTATAGTCACTTGATCTTTGATAAGGGAGCCACAACCATCCAGTGGAATAAACATAGCCTTTTCAACAAATCGTGCTGGTTCAACTGGAGGTCAACATGCAGAAGAATGCGAATTGACCCACTCTTATCTCTTTGCACTAAGATCAACTCCAAATTGATCAAGGACCTCCACATAAAACCAGACACACTGAAACTATTAGAAAAGAAACTTGGGAAGACCCTGGAGGACATGGGCACAGGGGGAAAGTTCCTGAACAGAACACCAATAGCTTACACACTAAGATCAAGAATTGACAAATGGGACCTCATAAAATTACAAAGTTTCTGCAAGGCAAAGGACACTGTCAGAAGGACAAAATGGCAACCAAGAAAGTGGGAAAAGATCTTCACCAACCCCACATGCGACAGAGGGCTAATATCCAATATATACAAAGAACTCAAGAAGTTAGACTACAAAGAACCAAATAACCCTATCAAAAAATGGGGTACAGAGCTAAACAAAAAATTTTCACCAGAAGAAATTCGGATGGCCAAGAAACACCTTAATAGATGTTCAACATCATTAGTCATCAGGGAAATGCAAATCAAAACAAACCTGAGATTCCACCTCACACCAGTCAGAATGGCTAAGATTAAAAACTCAAGAGACAACAAGTGCTGGCGAGGATGTGGAGAAAGAGGAACACTCCTCCACTGTTGGTGGGATAGCAAAATGGTAAAACCACTCTGGAAATCAGTTTGGCAGTTCCTCAGAAAATTGGGCATGTCCCTTCCAGAGGACCCTGGCATACTACTCCTGGGCATATACCCAGAGGAGTCCCCTGCATACAATAAAGACACATGCTCCACTATGTTTATAGCAGCCTTGTTTATAATAGCCAGAAATTGGAAGGAGCCCAAATATCCCTCAGAGGAGGAATGGATACAGGAAATGTGGTATATTTATATGATGGAATACTACTCACCAATTAAAAAAATGAATTCATGCAATTTCTAGGTAAATGGTTAGACCTGGAAAATATCATCCTGAGTGAGTTAACCCAATCACAAAAGAATACACATGAAATGCAATCACTGATAAGTGGATATTGATGAGCCCAGAAGCCCTAAATACTCAAGGCACAATTTGCAAGTCAAATGATTCCCAAGAAGAAGAAAGGAGAGGACTCTGGGCTTGTAAAGATTGGATCTAGTTTTGTAAAGAAACCAAGAAACCATGGGGAGAGGGGGAATTATTGGGGAATAGTTGGGTGGGGGAGGAACTATGGGACATATGGTGGGGGGGGGGACTGGGAAAGGGGAAAGCCTTTGGAATGTAAACATAGAATATAGAAAATAAAAATTAAAAAAATACAGAGAAAAAAAAGGAATTTTTACATCTATGATCTTAAGGGATATTAGTCTGTAACTTTTCTGTTGAATCTTTGTGTAGTTTGGTGTCATGATAATAGTGGATTCATAGAAGAAATTAGGAAATGTTTCTACAGTTTTTATTTTGAAGAATAATTTCAGAATTATTATATTAGTTCTTTTTGAAGGTATGGTAGAATTCCACTCTAAAAGAATCTAGCCCCAGGCTTTTGCTGGTGCTCTTGTTGGAACATTTGAAATTACTGTTCGTTTTTTACTAGAGGCTGTGGGTCCATCTGTTAAGTTAAAAATTTCAAGAAACACATCCATTTCTTTTAGGTTTTCCAGTTTTGAGGAGCACAACTTTCAAGTATATCCTTTTGATTCTTTGAACTTCCTTCTTATTGTAATTCCTCCCCCTGCATTTTCCCCCTTTTTTCATTTGCCCCTCCCCTTATACTGACCTTCTTCTCTTGCTTCCTCTCCTCCAAAAGATAAGAAAAAGAAGCCTTGTGATGGAAGCTGTAGTATGTCACATTGTGTCTCACAATATACCTTTTGGTTCATACTGCTTTACTTGCAAATGTTCATTGGAATAACTCATTGGTCTGGTACAAGGCCTGGCTTCTGCTACTCTATTAATACTGGAACCTCACTTGGACTCCTCTTAGATATTCTGATGCTTCCCTGTGTCATGAAGATCCAGTAGTTTGGCTCTATAGGACTGGTCCCTTCCTGTACTCCAACAGTTCGTTAAAGGGTTAGATGTTGGGTTGGGACAATTCAAAAGCCTGGATATAGGCCTAAGAGATATCAGAGCTGGTCAGCCCACTGGCTATCCCATTCCCACATTCTTGGGGCTGGCTTACCAGCAACTCCTATAACCAAAGGCAGCTCTACCCTGCTGCTCAGGCAAGGCCCAGAGCCTGCTTTCCCAAGTGCTGCAGCTGGTGAGGGACAAGATCAGCTTTCTTGCTTTCATGACCCAGGCAAGCCAGCTCTGCTGCCTACCATAGATTTCAAGGGATGGGGGTTAGGGAGTCTCTGCTTCATCCACACTACCTCCCAGCAGACAAGTGTGATAGATTTGGCTCTTCTGAGCTCACCCTACAGGACAGACACATCTGCAACCCCCACATCCAGGGCACTCTCTCCTGAGTACCGCAGAAGATAAGAGATAGGGCCAGATCTACTGCTGTTGTGAACCCAGGGCCAACATTTTTGCCTGCCTTAGCTTTCCAGGGATGAGGACTGGGAAGGGTATCTCTCTCGTGCCCATGCTGCTGCACAGCAGAGACGTTGTAGGGCCAGCTCACCCATGCTCACACCCTCAGGCATGGTGATGGGCAGAGACAGCTCTCCTGCTCTCCTGACTACATCAGGGCCAGCTCTCTCACCTGATGCCAGTGGGCAAAAGGGAAAAGCAGGGAATCTTTCCCTCGATGGCACAACCTCACAGCAGACAAGAGGCAGAGACAGCTCTCCCATACTCCCAGTCGGGGTTGGTTCACCCCCAACCCCCACATCCTAGGCCAGCCCTACAGTGTTGCCCAGATGAGGTGCAGGGCTCGCGCTCCTTGGTGCTTCAGCACAACTCTAGAGTTCTGATAACCTTGAGGCCAGCTCTCCTGCCTTCCATAGGTGGCAAGGGGCAAGGCGAAGGGCATCTCTCACTTGCCAACATCACCACATTACAAACAAGTCCCATTCTCATCCCCTCAAGTCCAGCTCACCCCCACCCCACCCTTAGGGTCAGCTCTACTGTGCTAACTAGAGAGGTACAGGGCCCACTCTCCAGAGTGCTGCAGCTGCTGAAGAACAGGACCAGCTCTCCTACTCTCATGATCCCAAGACCAGGCCTCCTGCGTGCTGCAGGTGGTGAAAGGTGAGGAGGAAGGAGAGTATCCCTCCTTTGTCTATGCCACTGCATGGGAAACAAACGGTGGGGTCAGCTGTCCCATGCTTGTATCCTTGGGGCCAGGGCTGGGACTAAGGCTGGGGCTGAGGACGGGGACAGTTCACCTACAGCTTCCACAGTATGTGCAGGGCTGCTCTCCTGAATACTGCAACTAGGGGTGAGGTCATCTCTTCTGCTCTCCTGCTGCCAGAGCTTGCTCTCTCAAAATGCCTAGATGATGGGTAGGGTCCGTTCTGCCCAGCCTCAGATATTAACATGTCCAAGGATGTCCACCAGAACCTTGGTGGCAGCAGCCCTCTGCTGCTGCAGGGTCATGGACCTAGAGGCAGCCCCTTGTAGCAGCACGGCAGGACACCACCAAAGTCTCCAGTGGCATCTCATCTTTTGGGGGAGCTGTTCTATCCCTTGGCTGCTGTTGCCCAAGCTGGGTCCTAGTCATGCGTGGCAACTATGGGTTCCTTGAATCCTACCTAAGTGTGGTAGCTTTGGAGTTTCTGGTAGAGAACTGTTCTGCAGTTTGTCAGGGAGACTCAGAGGCAGGCTAGAAGGAAAGTCTGAAAGGGGTTGTTAGGAAGAACTACAGGTTTGAGCAAATACTCTGACGTCAAGACTCATACTTGGGAGTCCTCTTTTCTGACTTGAACACCTAGAAATTGGGGGTAGATCTTGGAAAGGATCTGACTTTTTCTATGTCCACTTCCTCCTTTCATATCCACTTCCTGTTATGAAGTACTACTCTAAGTGACTACTGCATTTCTTAACCCAGCATCAGCTGCACTAGAGTTAAAAAAAAAAAGTCTAATCATCTTTGAAATCATTTTCAGTTCAAGTGATCTTAAAAAACTGTTGCCTCGTTGTGTTTGAAAAGATATCTTAATATAAAGCAAAAGGACACAGAAGACTTTCTGATAGATTTTCACTCATATTACTTAGACTTCTGGAAACACAAACACGGCCCCTAAGGTACTTGCCTAACATGTACATAGTCCTGGTTTTGAGTCTGAACACTGAAAAGAAAACCTGTTAAGTATCACTGTCATCCTGTACCAGGAGATCTAACCTGAGGTTATTGCATTCATGAGACAAGAAAGCATTTCTTTTTACATTGTGTGTGTGTGTGTGTGTGTGTGTGTGTGTGTGTGTATGAGTGAGTGTGTGTGTGTGTATACACCACTAGCATGTATGGAGGTTAAAGGACAACTTGCAGAAGTAGATTCTCCCCTACTGATGAGTCACAGAGTTTAAACTCAAGTATTCAGGCTTGGTGGAGGGGCCTTGACCCACTGAGCATCTAACTGAAGCAGGAAAGGTTTTTTGTTTATTTGTTTGTTTGTTTGTTTTTGCTTTCTAATGGCTATCACTAGAATTATTTTATTACTATCATTACTAAGAAAAAATCATTAGAAGAAGGAAGAAGAAGATGAAGAGGTCGAGGTAGAGGAGGAGAAAAGAATAAACAACAACAATAAAACAGGCTTGTCTGAACTACAAGGGTGAAGGGTGAAATATAAACCTTGCTTTGTTAAGCATTAAGAGTTAGTGACTGGGTTGAGACAGTAACTCAGTGGTAGAACTCTTGCCTAGCATGTATAGTTGCGTGGCTAATGGGGGTTTTAAAGATCCAGGAAAGTGTTCAGGGGAGCAGAGGACTCAGTCCTTTTGACAAAAGGGTTTCAAACAAGCAGGTGATCACATTAGAAACATACAAGGAGGGGGATAAGTAATGATGGGGCTGCACTGTTACTACCCCATGACTCCCTGCCCTAAGGTATGCAGTGGTAATGTCTCGCTAAGACTACAGAGATCCATCAGCTGTACACTCTAAGGCAACTGACACAGCTAATGCCTACGCTGTCAATGTAAAGAGATTCCCTAAACCAAAGGAGCTGTCAGAGAAAGAACATGAACCAGAGGCCTCTTATCTGGAGCTAAAAGTCATATAACTCTTCCCTTGGGGTAGGGCAGGCTGGATAAGCCCTTAAGAACAAAGATTGCATGATGTTTGCTTCAAACTGATTTTCCAAATGTGGATTCAAATATTCACTTGAAAGACAATAAATCTAAAATGGGAAGATGCTTGCTCAGATCAATTTTAAAATTTTTGTTTTCCTGTTAGCAGAAGTAGAAATAATTGCTTATGAGCAGTTGTAATCATCGGTGAATCATCAAGGAATAAGGATCATATTGTGTCAATGAGGCTTGGAAGAGAAAGTCATGCAAGCTAAAAAGAAAAAAGGCAGAACACAAGAACACTCAAAGCTTGCAGCAGGTCTGGAAGAAGTCTGCCTCTTTTTCAGAACCAGATGTAAATTCACAGTGGAAAGCACAGGTCAATTTCACCCAAATTTCAAAGACTGTCAATCACTGTCAAGCATGTAGCACTTGGCAGATGGATATTTTACAAATATCCTATGGATAAGAAGGCAACTGTGGATGGTTGACATGACCATCACCAATTCATGTATACTCTGATCTATGGCACAGCCATGCCGACCTTCTCCTGGGTGAGCTATCAAATTCAGTCTTATCTCACATCCACTGTCTCTTCTAAATACGCTACTTACCTCACCTGGCTTATTTGTCCATACATTTGCTTTTCTCATCTCTCTTACCATAAAATACTGTATACTTTTTATAATAATTCAAATTTCCACTATTGGGGGTTTTAAAATTATATACAAAAATTCCTCTGTTAAACTTCTGTTTGACAACATCCATACCATTTGACCTTTTGGTATAAGTACTGTTGCCTGTAGTCTTGTTCTTGCTGCTGGTTTTGGCAGACAAGTAAAGAAGTTGTGGAAGTTTCTGAATGGTAAAAGGTGATGAGGACATCTTTTGTTACAGCGAGGCCACACTTGGTGGCTCCAAGTTGGCTTCAAGATAGAGGGTGACTGGGAGAAAGACTACATAGAGATTAGGTCAGCGCTTTAGTCCTGCTCCAAACCTCCAGAAGAGGAGAGGGGCTGGAGATTGAGTCAGTGGCCAATAGCAATGATTTCACTGATCATACAGAAAGACCCATAAATCCATAAGCAATGAGGTTTAGGAGCTTTGGTTGAACTGGTTCACGTTTGAGAAGGTGATGTAACTCAACTCCACAGAGACAAGTTTTGCAGTTAGTAACCTTCTAGGCCTTACCCTATGTGTACATCTCTATGGTTGGCTGTTTATGCCTTTTATAATGAACTGTGAACGTTAATATGTTACTGATTTCTGAGTGACTGTAGCAAACTATCAAGCCTTAGGTGAGATAAGGGGATTCTAGCCTGAGGAACTGGGGCTTACAATTGGTGCTTAAAGTTAGGACAACTTGTGGGACTGAGCTCTTAAACTTGTGAAGTCAGATGCTAATTGTGGCTAGTGTTAGAATTATGAGACATCTGGTTGATATGAGAGAATTGGCCAACTTGTGTTGGAAAGAGCATGGTACCTTTGGAAATCAGAGGGCAAAGCAAACAAACCAACAAAAATTCAAACAAAATAACGTAATTTGCCAGGCACCTACCAAACTTTAAAATATACCTTCTGATTACACTTTAAATTATATCACATTTCAGTCATACTAGTTACTAAAACATCACTTGAATTGCCCAAACTGTATCTACGCCCTCCCCCTGCCCCCAAGTCTCCTTGTTTTGGGGGGGTTTTGTTTGGCTTGGTTTGGTTTTTGTTTTATTGTTTATCTACATTTCAAATGTTATCCCCCTTCCCAGCTTCTCCTCCATAACCCCCCTATCCCATACCTATCCTGCCTGCTTCTATGAGGGTGCTACCCCACTCACCAACCAACCCACTCTAACCTCCCTATCCTAGCATCCTCCTATGCTGGGTCATCGATCCTCCACAGGACCAAGGGGCTCCCCTCCAATTGATGCCAAATAAGGCAATCCTCTGCTACATATGCATCTGGAGCCATGGGTCCCTCCATGTGTACTCTATGGTTGGTGGTTTAGTCCCTGGGAGCTCTGGGGGATCAGGTTGGTTGATATTGTTCTTCCTATGGGGCTGCAGACCCCTTCAGCTCCTTAAGTCCTTCCCCTAACTCCTCTACTGGGATCCCAGTGCTCATTCTGATGGTTGGCTGCGAGCGTCCACATCTGTATTGGTTAGGCTCTGGCAGAGCCTCTCAGGGGACAGCTATACCAGGCTCCTGTCAGCAAGTGCTTCATGGCATCAACAATGATGTGTGGGTTTGGTGGCTGCAGATGGGATGGAACCATAGCCAGATGGCCTTTCCTTCAGTCTTTGTTCCATTCATTGTTCCCGCATTTCCTTTAGACAGTAGAAATCCTGGATTAATATTTTTGAGATGCGTGGGTGGCTGCATCCCTCAACTAGGGCCATACCTAACGACTAGATATGATCTCTACAGGCTCTCTCTCCCCTTTGTTGGAGAGAGCAACTAATGTCATCCCTGTTGGGTTCTGGAAGCCTCTTTCTTTCCTGGCATCTGGGACTGTCTAGTGGCTACCCATCCCCCACTGCTACACATCTCCATTAAACTTCCTGACCTGATATGTACTTCTCCCTGCCTCCTGTCTCCTCCCACACCTGATCCTGCCCTCCTTGAACCCCCTCTTCTCTCCCTCCCAGATCCCTCCTTCCCTCTATGGCCCAAGATTATTTTGTTTCCCCTTCTAAGTAGAACTGAAGTAGAAGTAAGACACTTTGGTCTTACTTCTTCTACTTCATATGGTCTGAGTTGTATCATGGGTATTCCAAGCTTTTGGGGTAATATCTACTTAGCTTATCAGTGAGTACATACCATGTGGGTTCTTTTCTGACTGGATTACCTCAATATCAGCATGATATTTTCTAGTTCCATTCATTTGCCTTCAAATTTCATGAAGGTTTTTAAGGGCAAGCTAAAATTCTACATGTGAAAGGAGCTTTTCAGACCACCATTGGAATCTCTCTTTTTCACATGCATTTATTTTATAGAAGAGCAACTAATCACAGCATCTCCATGGCTTCTTTGTGTTTGCATTGGAGTAGGAAAGTACAAAAATCTCTCTCCAAGGTTTATAGCATAATTAGGAACATTCTCTAAATACTTGACCATTAGTCCTCCAAAATGTCAAGGTCATCTCAAACATAGGTGTAGAGGAGTTCAGGAGATAGGATGACTAAAGGCAACTGAAAGTAACCTAGATGAGCATCCTACTCTAAAAAGGGTTACTGGACTAAAACAGGGCACCTAACATGTGGGGAAACACAAGGAAACCCTATTGTGGCATATAATATATATAGTATAGAATCCATAAACAGGGGAAGCAAGCTCATCAGCAGCAATATAGAGACTTCTTACCAGGTTTAATTCAGATACACACACACACACACACACACACACACACACACAATGGCTGTAAGTCATTACTTCTTCATCTTAAAGAAAACGAAATTGCATGCTTTTAAAGGCTTAATTTTTAATAATTTAGCAATAACTAACCCCTCTTTCTCCTACATTAGTAAAACGTGGATGTATGGAATTAATATGAAATATGATGGCTGAAAACATTTTTTAAAAGATTTAAATGTTGCATATTTGTATGTAATATATTTTGCCAATATAATTTACTAGTTGGAAATATTTGTATCTGACTTTAGTTTTAAAATATAAGACATACAGCTTTTAATTAACTTTTTTTTTTTTTTTTGGTTTTTTGAGACAGGGTTTCTCTGTGTAGTCCGGGCTGTCCTGGAACTCACTCTGTAGACCAGGCTGGCCTCGAACTCAGAAATCTGCCTGCCTCTGCCTTCCAAGTGCTGAGATTAAAGGCATGCGCCACCACGCCCGGCTAGCTTTTAATTAACTAATTAATTAATTAATAATTTTTAGTGACAAGGTTACCATGTAGCCTGGCCTAGAACTTGCTACATAGACCAGCCTTACCTCAACCACAAAGAGTTCTACCTGATTCTGACTTTCAAGTGTTGGGATTAAAGGAGTAACTCATCATGTCTAGCTTTATA
The DNA here is from genome assembly GCA_964023405.1 of Apodemus agrarius. Lineage (NCBI taxonomy): Eukaryota > Metazoa > Chordata > Mammalia > Rodentia > Muridae > Apodemus > Apodemus agrarius. The sequence goes on along the minus strand of OZ030006.1, from coordinate 85,363,017 downwards.
CAGTTTTAAAATCATATTTCAGAGAACTTAAATTATCATGCATCATTAAGAAAATAAATGTACTGTTACATTTATAAGAAGTATCCTAATTACACAGATACTAAAATATGTCTCAAATGGGAGGAAATACATTAGCTTTCCCCCCTAGTGAAAATCTTTTTAAAATTAGTGTGCCAATATAGCTACTAACTCTGATATTTAGTAGTGAATAATTTTACAGGAAAAAATATTTATTCTGTATTTTTCACAAAATAGTAATTCAAGTATTGTATATGCTATTTGTAAAAATTTCTCATTACTACACAGGAAAGATGCGAATTCTCCACATAATTAGACATGCCAATGGCCCAAAAAAGAAAATGTAAATGCATTTATCCTAGTTATCAATTTAAAAGTACCCCATAATATAGTAACACAACTTTAAGTGATTTTCAGTATATTTGTTTATGTCACACAGATTCTGAAAATTCTACTGAAGTCAAGTTTGATGTTGATTTTTAAAGCCCAAAAATAAAATTACAAAATAATTTTGAGACTGGAAGGGTAGAACACCTGCCTCACATGCAAGAAGCTGCAGGTTTATTCCCTAGTGGTGGGAAAATAATCAAGGTCATTAAATTAACACATTAATTCTATGTGCATAACTTTAGGCATTTATGAAGAAAACTCCAATCTTTAAAGACTTATTTGACTTTTTAATTACTTATTAATTACTTCAACACATTTTAAAAACCTGTCTACTTGGGGGGTGGGGGAGATAAGGGTTATTGTGTTTTATGGGGGGGAAAAAGTAAGATAAAAAACTCTGAAATGTAGTACAAGGTAACTAACATTTCTGATGGTCTTTGAAAAACATCTGGATGTCACATGTTGTGTTAACAATTATGATTCCCTTGGGAATCAAGCATGTTGGGGGAGTTGAACTTTACAGGTTAATAGGATTGAATTTCACATTTCCTACTGTAACTTAAAAAAAGCAAACGTTATCTCTCCCAGTAATTTAATTAGTTATAGTGCTGATGGCTGATAATTTCCTTACAGAATTAGGGTGAAAATAAAAGTCCTCAGAGGTATATGTCTAGAGTTCTAGGAAAAATCACAATCAAAACTGCAGAAAGGAACTTTAATAAATCTGTACATTGGCTATTAAAAGGAAAACACTACACTTTATTCATTTCATTACATACTTAAAACATCTTTCATTCCTAGCTTTCCAAGTTATACAACTCTAGTGTATTCAACACCTGTGACAGCCACCTGTGAAGAGAGTCTAGTATTCCCAACACACCTTGAACAGATTCCTACTGGGAAAAGTGGCTAGAAACACCCCATAACCCAGAGCCACTCCTCTTTATCAGAGGGAAACAGAAACGATGTACCATGAAAGGCATGGAGCTGGAAGTTGCAAGGGTTTTGTAAGCCTAGTGGACCTATAATATTTGGCTGCCTGGGTTGTATAAGTCAAGATGGATTTCCCTTCAATTACATATGTTGGTATGTTATCAGATACTAAAAGTGTTTCTTTTTATTGCTTTGTTTTCGATTTTGTTTTGCAGTAGAAGGACCACACCTTGGGTTTTGTGTATGCTTGGCAAGTACTTTACCAGTCAGATACATATCTACCCTTCATTTTGTGAAAACAAGGCCTTGCTATGATGCCCAAGCTGGCTTTGAAAGTGAGATTATCCTGCTTCTGCTTTGTAAGTGCTGGGATTCCAGGTAGCTACATGACGAGATTCAAAATGAAAAGCTGATTTTAATGGCCTTGGCAGAGGGACTCAGGTTCATGAAGCCCGGGTGTCCTTCAGATATGGAGGACTACAGTTTTTCCAAGGGCTGAAAACTGCCTCATCTCAGATGGCAATGCTTAGTCAGATCTCAGGCAGTTGCACTTAAGTTTCCTTTGAAAATGGTTAGTGTTTTTCACAGGAAGGGCATTCGTGATCACAAAGTAAATGTTTATTTACACAATGCCCAGGCTTATTCCTAGGTATATATGCCTTGTTCCTCAGAGAATACATTTTTAGGAAGAGGCTCCAAAGGGAGCCAGGTGTAACTTCAACCCTCAGAGGCACACATGGAGGGAGGGAGTGGGCCACATTGCCCAACTTCTCTTCCTTTCCTGGCTCCTGGTAACTCTGCGGTCTTAGGCAAATTACCCTCCTTCACTAATCTTTAATGGGGGCTATCTAGGAGTGACAAGGGTCTGCAACAGTCACTCTGGGATACAAGTGACAGGTGTAAACTCAGCGAATGCTGACAGATCCAGTGGTACCCAAACTCATCAGTTCCAGAGGGAGGTGCTGTTGGTACAAGTGTGGCTTAATGTCTTAGCCTACACCTGCTCTTTCCGGTCCCCTTTGGCATTTTCACAGATGACTGTACTTCTGCTTATAATACCTACTACCACTTGGGAGAAAAGAAAATCTTCTTTAGCCCAGGTTTCTCAGACTGTGGCAAGGGTAAGCCTCTGCCTATTTTTTATTAACTGGTTTTCAGAACACAACAATGCTCTCCCACTATGCACATACCCCAGGCATATTTCCAGAGATACATCTAAGCCTAAGATGGGAGCCTCAACCAAGGGTCCTCAGACTCCCTCAGAGACCTAAATACTCACCATGAGAGAAGACCGTGACTCATTTTATTAGGAAGAGCCTAGAAACAGATTTCTCAGCAGCTATTGGGCTGCTTAATGGGTTGTGTTTATGAACGTCGAGAGTGCCTATTTAACCTTCCACATTTTATGCTTGAAGAAACTGAGATACAGATAGAGAAAAGTGCTATGGTCACATATAGCAAAGGTCAGAGAAGCTATGTGCTTCAAAACTGATGACCTACAACAACTTTATTCTTGCTTGCAGTGAGTGTGTAGGGATAAGGTATATAAGATGATTTTAGTGGGTTAGTGGAAAAGGTTTTCAAAACGTTTTATCATCACTTTTACTTGTGTTTTTAAAAAAGGGCAACTAGTTCTAAAGGACCTGTGATTTAGCAGATATTATTGCTCAAGATATATCTGGGAAATGGCCAGTCCTATAAAACATATTAAGGTAACTAGATGATATAACTCTCTTGAACAGTGTTAAACTTCAGATTTCTAGTCCTTGGTGAATGGCTCCAGCTTCAGGACTCATATGTGTAGAATTTCATTTCCTCAAGATTATCAGGTAGGTGAAAGTGTATTAATAATAAGAATTGCCGGAGAGTGGATTCTTAGAATTCTTCTCGGATAGGTATTCTAGAATCTAAAGTCTCAATAAAAAGGCAGAATATTAAACAGTCTCAGAAAAAAAAACTGTTATATGGAAACTCCAAATTCCTCTCAGATCATAAGGAATCTTATTGTGAATGGAGGGACCTGTTAGAACCAGTTTCCTGTGATATTTCTTTGGATCTTCAAACCAATCCTGTTGGTATAGTTGCATACATTCTATTAAGTATGCCGCTTCCTGCTAGCTTATGTACTTTAAATGCACTGTATTGCTTCAGTGGATATACCAACATTCACAAAGCTTTTCTTCTAGAAACAAGGGTAACATGTATTTCATTTACAATGTGCTTACAACAACCAGGAGTAACTCCATTTCTGTTCCCTATTGAAACTTACCTGTCTATAGAGATCACTCCACACTTAACCAATAGATCCAAAGAAGGATTAACCCTTTAGTTTACATTGGAAGTAATTATCATATTCTGCTGAAACTACACATGCTTTGTTAATCTTACTTTCTATGGAAGGAGTTTCCAAATGATGCAGAAATATCACTGCACCGAGTTCCACACTGGATCTGTTCAGCCTGTTTCTGAAACATAATGTGTGCAGTACAGGAACCATAGCTAACACTCAAGAATCACTCTTTTCTGGGACCCAAGTATTAAAAGTCATGTATTAACTCATTTAATCCTTTCAAACTCCGAGAAACGGGTTATTTTCCTTTTTTAAAGATGTGAGGATAACATGGCTGTGGTCAGGTCACACACCAAATTGAGGCCTTTCCATTGTATTTCCCTCATGTTCATGTCAGCTCACTGATCACGTGCTGGTTCCACAATCTGTATATATGCTTATATTCTCAGAACTTCACAAAAAATACACCCCATGAAAATAATGGTGCTTTTCAAGCTTTTCAAGCTTTATAGTGCTCCATAAACGCCTATGAATTTATAAATAACTTCTGACACCCTTTTAAATAAAGATGACAGGTAATAAAGCTTACCTTTTAATTTTTCGAAACACAATTCTTTAGGAAATTAAAATTTGTGAAAAAAGGCTGGTCTACCTCCACACCAGTACAGAACTGGCTTAGATGCATCTCTGGAAATACTGCCTGGGGTATGTGCATAGTGGGAGACCATTGCTGTGTTCTGAAAACCAGTTAATAAAAAACAGGCAGAGGCTGCCCTTGCCACAGTCTGAGAAATTTGGGCTAAAGAAGACTTTTTTCCCCAAGTTGTAGTAGGTAGATATTAGCCCATGTAAAATAAGCAGAAGTACAGTCATCTGTGAAAATGCCAAGGTTGATGTCCCATGCCTTTCTCTTAGAATATTTTACCTTTACCTTTACCTTTACCTTTACCTTTACCTTTACCTTTACCTTTACCTTTACCTTTACCTTTACCTTTACCTTTACCTTTACCTTTACCTTTACCTTTACCTTTACCTTTACCTTTACCTTTACCTCTTTACCTCTTTACCTTTTACCTTTTACCTTTACCTTTACCTTTACCTTTACCTTTACCTTTACCTTTACCTTTTCCTTTTCCTTTTCCTTTTCCTTTTCCTTTTCCTTTTCCTTTTCCTTCTCTACACTCACAGGTGGTCAATTTCAAGCCCAAATTTTGTCAGAAAGCAATGTTGTCTCAAAAGCTTTACACTACTGTTATCAATTTCGACGGGGTCACAGCAAAATCCTTCAAGTACAATCATCACTGTACCCTCGGAAGAGTCTTACCAATGGAAATGTGAATTCATCCTCAATATTTATTTTATAAATTGGTATTCATAAAAAGTCACCAAAGTTCAATTTAAGTAAGATTTATTGAATGCCTACAGGGTGTGTTGCCCATCACTAGACATGCTGAAATTCAGCACACAACATATTCTAGGCTCCTGTATATTATGATCTAATTAGTATAACATAGTTTAGATACTGACAAGTGAAATTCATGTTATTGCTCAATCAGAGCCATCATTAAAGAGTTATAATTTATGTAATCCAAAACAGCATCTACTCTAAAGTCATCTGTAACATTTATTTGGCTTTAGATAAATTTCACTGTAGATATGTCACAAAGATGAAAATACCTGGCAACAAAAGGGCGTACTATAGATGACTTTTATTTTGTATTCTCTGTTTTCTTCTTATAATGGTCCGAAGCCTCCTCAATACCAGCTTATCAGAGAGTAGCATGTCATCTTGTTGCTCAAGATAATCCAGCAAATTTTCGGTCCATTCAAGTGCAGCTTTATGGCTAATATGCTTCTCTGGATTCAGCTCTGCTTTCCTAATCTTCCTAGAAGGCTTCTTTTGCTCAGCAGCCTTTGCTCGGTCTGTAGCACCTACAATGTCAGCTAACACGTGACAGTTTGAGCCACTACTCCGAGAGCCAAACCACTGCTCAATATTTTCAATGTTAACATGTTCACAGTCTTCAGTATTCTGTAAAACTGTTGCTAAATTAGCTGCTAAAATGGCCCCGTCATCAATGCTCACACTCGAATTTTCCTCATTGCCAGGGAAAAGTTTTTTCCATGCTCTGGTTATGGTATTTGATCTTATCTGGTTCCAAGCTCTTGATGCCTCATAAATGGCATCCAACACTGTCAGATTCTTCCAAAACATTTTTGGGTCACTTCCCTCATCCATGTATTTCTGGATAAGTCCTGCTCGGTAATATCTTTTGACTGTGGTTAGAACTCCTTGGCTCATAGGTTGAATTAGACTCGTGACATTTGGTGGCACATATTTCACAACTATTCTGCCATCATCTGAGGTCAGCAGTTCTTCAGCTGGATGTGCTGCAGGAAAATCCACAAGTAGTACTGCTTTTTCTCGAAGCCCTTTGGATTTCAGATGCTTCTGCACCTGCGGCACAAAGCACTTCTCAAACCACTGTTTGAGAATAGATGGCTCAATCCAGGCACTTTTTTGACTGAAGTATGTGACAGGAAGGTTTGAAAGGTCAGTTCCTTTGAATGCACGGGGTCTTTTTGCTTTCCCCACAACACAAAGATTAAGCTTGTGTAAACCTGTGGCATTTGCACAACACATAATAATGATTCTTTCTCTGCTTGTCCTATACTCACAAGTACTCTGGTCAGTGTCAAAAGCCAATGTCCTTGTTGGTAGACATTTCCAGAACAATCCAGTTTGGTCAGCACCATAAATTTGTTCTGGAAGGAGATTTTCTCTTTCCACAAATGCCTGAAAATTACCACAAAACTCACTGGCAGCAGTTTCATCCCCTTTTACTTTTGTGCCTTTACCAGTAGCCTTGGGAATACCATGGCGCTGCTTGAACCTAGTAAGCCAACCCGAAGAAGCATTAAAATCACCTTCCATGCCCAGTGCATCGAAGAAGAACCTAGCCTGTTTTGCACAAATAGTTCCAGACACTGGAACCCCATTTGTCTTCTGTTGATTAAACCATTCTATCATAACTCTGTCAAGCTCCTCATATGTCGACGACTTCATGGATTTACGTTTGGACACCCCACTAGTAGGATCCGAACTGTTGGCATAGTTTATAATTCTTTCTTTGTTTTTCTTAATGTCACGAACAGTGGATTCACCAATTCCATACAGGACAGAAAGCTTTTTGAAGGAGTTGCCTTCTTCAAGCTTCTTAATAATATCAAGTTTGTCTTTAATTGTCAATACCACATGCTTACGTTTCCCCAACATTTTAGTCTAATTATTTTAGACAACTTAATACTTAGATTTGAACACAAAGAGACCAGAAAATGGAGGCTTAAGAGTCCTCTGCTGTTCCCTAAGACTTGGATGGTACAACAATTTTCAAAGGAAGTCTGAGTTTTTTCCTTTGCATTTTAGAAATTAAACAGTTCCTACGACAGGGAATAGCTCCAGTTAACCCTCGTTTCTCTTCTTCTTCCTCCTTGCTCTTTTCATAAACTGCAGCCTTACTGTATGCCCTAAGTCGAATTAATACTGCCCTACCAAGGTTGCTAAAACATTCTCATCGTGATCAACTTTTGCCATTACCACAGGATTTTTTTTTTCTTATGCTATGTTCAAAACAGTTTTCCTCGGGCTTACACATTTAACAGACAGAAAAACAGAGCAGGAGGACTCACTGCCTGACTGCTGTTGTCTCTGTCAGACTGCCAAGTGAGAGAATGCTCTTTTCAAAGCAAGAACGCCTGGTGAGTATCTATGAAAGTTATAGAGAGCAGAGGTGCGCTGTCTCGCCTCTGTGTAAGTGAACAGGCAAACAACTCAGTACTTTAAACCAAAAGAACTTACAGCTAATGGCAACTGAAAGGGAAACAAGGGACAAGAAGTGATGTCACATGATTCAAGAAAGGATAAAAAAAAAACTTCACTGGTGAAAATCAGGACCCAAGGCTGCAACTAGGGGGTGGGAAGCTGGGTGAAGACCGTACAGTAATCCCGGTGGAAGATGATCTCCATGACCACAGAAGTAGCTGCTGGGGCGGTTGAGGTACTCGAGCCTTTGAAACCTATAGGAAAATACCAAACACGTTTTCTTTTCAGTATCAGTCCACAGTATAACTCATACCTACCCCTGCAACTGTGTCTAGGACATCGCCACCTATCAACCTGACAGGTAATAGACAAATAACGCTCGCAGGCACCACCCAGGAGCTGAGAGCCTACCTCCTGACACTACCAGGGCCTCTCCCTGCCGGCCAGCAAGCTCCGAGCCGGACGCTGGGTGAAAGTCGGAGGCAGGGGGTCACGGCCTCAGCCCTGCAGCGGGCGAATGGTCACCGGGCGCGCGGGACGCCGGGAAGCGGGGCGCGGGCATCGCTCTGCCTGACCGGCCAGAAAGCAGAGCCAGCAAAGGAAGTCCCCAGCGAAGGCGACCCCGCCAGCCGCCGCAGAGCGAGCGCGCAACAGAGCTGCGCGGCCGAGCCGGAAGGCAGGGGATTAGGCGCGCGCGCGCGCGCGCCCCCGCAGGAACGTGTTGTCGGCGAGGGGGCGGGATGCACGGGCGAGCCCGCTGAGGGGGCGCGGCTTCTGGGGGAGAGGCGGGGCTTGGCCCGCCTCCGGACACCCAGCGTGTGTCTCCTGGCTGAGGCCAGCAGAGGGCGACGCAGTGTCACTCCAGGACTTTGCAGATGGGGAGGGAAAAGCAATTGGGAGGTTTTCTTTCAGGTAAAACCCAGGGAGTGCACAGAGCCTGTTTGCCATCTGCTGTGGCTGTGGGCAACACAGAGCCAGGTACCAGAGGTGGGCCAGCATGACGGAGGGCTCTGAGGACCTTAATACTGGTGCAGGAGTGTAAGGACCACTCCCTGCTGTCAGTGGGGGGCTTCTGCTCTACAGAGAAACCTGTCTCGAAAAACCAAAAATATTTAAAAAATAAAGGGGAGAATTTCAAGACTTCCCATCTGTGTCCAGTCCCAGTGCAGAGCCCCTCGCTAGCATAATCGTTTTGGGGGGTGTTGTTGTTGTTAAATCCTTCTTCCACAAACTACAAACTGATCTGGAGTATTCTAACTTCTGTTTCTCAAGACAGAAGGGTTTTGTTGTTGTTTTGTTGTTGTTGTTGTTTTGTTTTGTTTTGTTTTGGGTTTCCTAGACTTGTAGCACCACAAGAGGGAAAGCAAACTGAGAATTCACTCTGCAGAGACAGAATATTGATCCCAGGCCTCCTCCAGTCTCCCAAGCCTTATCTGTGACCTTGTTCTCAGAGTCCCACCCTTCCACTATCTGGCCTGCCTGATAGAAATCCTTTGATCTTTGATCTATCTGTGCTGTTGTAAGGCTGACTTTGGGCAAGGCCTAGTTTTGCCTGAAAGTAGACTTCCCATAACTCTGACGGGTTTCAAGCTCCCGAGGAAGCAATCTGGGCAGTTCTGAATGACCATTTCTAGTAAAGTACACTCACACCCGTTCATTCCTTAACAGAGTAGAGCTAGCTTTCACAGATGGCCAACCTCGTGGAAATCAGGCTGTTCTTAGCCAAATAGAAGCTTGCCTGGCTTTCCTTTCTTCTTCCAGCCTCCTGGGGTCACTGTGGCCTATGATATTTAAAAAAAAGAAAAAAATTCCTGCCTTGCTTGCCCATCCCACTTTTGGAAGCAAATTTCCTTCCCCATAGTGTGGTTGATGAGTGTTTATTTTTATAGCTGTGTTCTGCCGCTCAAAACAATTCTATTTAACAGGCCTGTACCAACACTTTAAAGTAGCAGTGCCTTTACAAAGTTTAGTTCTTTCTGGTGTCTCTCCTTTTGGTCCATGGTTGTGGAGGTATGTATGATATGTTGTGAATTGTGGCAGACTTAGTATTTAAAACACTAAGTAAAATGTGTGTTTCTGTAATTGTGCATGTGACATACATTTGTCTGATCATGTAGAAGGCACTCTATCAAGAGTGAAGTTTCATGTCAACTATGGATAGGAGGTAAAAGGAGGTTTGCAGTTGTGACAGGTAGTACCACTCCGGTGTGGGTGTTGATAATGGGGCAGCGGCATGTAGACAGGAAACCTGTCTTGTATTCAATATTGCTGTGAACCTAAAATTGTTTAAAAAAAAAACAGCCTAGTTCAGCTGAGTATGGTGCTAAACACTTGCAGTCAGTCTTAGTTACTTGAGAAACTTGGGACAGAATGATTAATTGAACTCAGGGGTTTGTTGCCAGCCTGAGCCACCCTGAGAGATTTGTCTGCAACAAAGAAGCAGTAAGTATATTTTTACGAAGAATTAATTAGAAAAAAGTTCTTGTCTGGCATGCATAGAGCCTGGGCTCTGTCTCCCAGCACTGCATAAAATAGTGTATTTTAGTACATGACTTTAATCTAACACTTAGGATGAGGAAACAGAAAAACCGGAAATTTAAGGACATCCTAGGTGACATATTAAGTTTGAGGCCAGCCTGGGCTACAGGAGACTCTAACTCAGAAAAAAAGAAAAAACAAAACAAAACAAAAAGCAGAGAGAGAGAGAGAGAGAGAGAGAGAGAGAGAAGAAAGAAGAAGAAGAAGAAGAAGAAGAAGAAGAAGAAGAAGAAGAAGAAGAAGAAGAAAGAAGAAAGAAGAAAGAAAAAGAAAAAAGAAAGAAAGAAGGAAGGAAGGAAGGAAGGAAGGAAGGAAGGAAGGAAGGAAAGAAGGAAGGAAGGAAAGAAGACAAGTAAGCAGGTTCAACACCCTTGTTTCCTAAAAGCCCCTTTTGCCCCAAGGAATTTCTCTTAGCCAGGTCTCCTCTCTTTGGGTCTTAGCTTCCCGTCATCTTAGTATACTCTATCTTCTCATTTCCCAAGGCTCATATATCTTTCCTTTCTTTGCAAATTCTTTGGGAAGCATCAGACATTTTTTCTTTATTAGAATAATTGTATACTCAGCCTTTTTAAAAAATAGTCTTAAAATTTATTGTAACTTATAATCAGAAGACATGAATCACGGAATACACCTGTAATCTCAGCACCCAAAAGATAAGAAGATCAGCAAATCAAGTCTAGGCTACAAGCAAGTTCCAGACCAACCTGGGATGCAGAATGGGACCCTATCTCAAATAGTAAACAGACATCTTGCCTATGATTATTATTTCTTTCCTTCTTATACATACCATCTCTTGACCTTTTAAACACGTTGTGAGGTAGCTGTGACCTCTGTTGATGTATGAAAAAGAAAAAGCTAACTTAGTGTGTGTAGTTAAGATTTTAATAAATCCTGGCACAGGGTTACTACTCACCTCAGTGGTTTGTGTTCCTGAATAAAACACACACACAGTCTTGTCTTTTAACATGCCTTCAGCAGCACAATAGCTGGGCAGCAGCCTAAGCTCCATGCTGTTAGAATCCACTTTCCTACCAATAGCTCTGAGTTACTACTTAGTAATTTCTATGTTCCATCTTGGCCCCTCGTGACCTAGCTGAGCCGCCCTCTGGGCCGTGTTCTCTGGGCCCTTTGACATGGCAGCTCTCCTTCTCCCCTCTGCACATTCTCCTTCTTCCATGGCAGCTCTTTCTTTCTCCCTCCTTCCTGGCGGTCCCAAGCCTGGGAAACCTGCCTAAGTCTCTTCTGCCCAGCTATTAGCTGCTGGCTTCTATATGTACCAATCAGAATTCACCGGAGGCAGGGCTGCTCAGTGTCTTACATGCAGACTCTCTCCTGAAAACAGTTTTGGGGAATCCAAGTTAGCATTTGAATACAAGCAGCATTAGACCATCCCACTGCGAGTATGTAAATCTACTAAACATCATGGACAGAAAGGAAAGTTGGACCTCCTTCATTCCGACTTTAAAGCAGGGTGCTCTTCCTACACTACCAAACTACCAAATGGAAATTCTCAAATCAAAGACATAAAAAGAAGAAAAATATATACTGGGATTACTTTTACCTGAATATCTAAATGTCCTTTACTGATGCAAAATATTTTATATCAGCCAAACAATGGATTTCTAGACATGAGAACACTATAAACCCAGTGAACATCAGACACTGAACACAGTTCATTTAAACTGGACATTCTGAAAATACTCCAAGCCGCTGGCAGTCCTCACAATAATCTCCAATTCATTTTCTAGCTCTACTGAGCTAGTATCTATGGACCTGTTATTTGTTTTTCTTCACACATAATAGTTTTGTAATAGAGTAAGATCCCTCTAGGAACCTAAGTTCTGAATTTTAAGTGGTTTCCTTTATTGTTTTAGGTTGGTTTTTTTTTTTCTTATTGGTGATTCTAATTCACTAAAAACATTTTTCCTGCTACTAAATTAATTATTTGAATAAACATAAGATGAGATCATGAAATTCTTGATTGTGATACTGTTATTCTGAATATAAACTAACTTATATTCACATAGCCACTACCAATTGAAAATCAGCAGTTTCTACAGAATCCAATTCCTGATGTCTGCTTTCAGTTTAAAAATGGTCAAGGGGACTTTTCCAGCTGAAGGACAACTTGGCTTTATTCTGGATTTGTGTTTGTGGTCAAACAGAATGTGGGTTTCTCATCAGTAAATCAAGTTTGTTTTTTGAGGTTCCTATTGTTGCTAAAGCTCTTTTACTGCAACTTTTGACCCATTCTTTGGCCTCTTAGGAAGATATAACTATGTGTTTAGTTAATCACAAATTCCCTTTCTTTAACCAATCATGGGCACATAATGAAACTTCCATTAAAACTACTAAAGGAAGTGCTAATGGGGTTTGGTTTCACTCTGGGTTGGTGAATATATGGAGGTATGAGACCTTCACTTTCTACTATTTTCCTTGCCCTGTTCTTGCCCATTTGTTTTTCTAAACTGGTATCCTTTGTAACAAACCAGCCACTGTAAATATACTGTTCTTATGAATTACATGAGCTGAGGCATTACAGCAAATTATCAAGCCGAAACAAATAGAGAAGCCCAGGACTTATGATTAGCATCTGTAGTAAAGTCAGTGCTGTGAGACTGAGCCCTGAAATTCTGGAATTTGGCATGAACTCAAATAAAGATATCTGAGATGCCCTGAACCGTGGGACACTCATCTAGGATGAGAGAATTGTTTGCATGCAGGGGAAACAACAACAACATGCATTTGGTGTCAGAACTGTTATGTAGTTAGAGACGGATGAACAATAGTACCAATCCATGCCTTCTCAATATTTCTGAAAGCTACAGACATATTACTGTTATTATGGCTATTATTACATAAAAGAAAGGACACCTAACACCAGGATGGCATCGACCACAGTGGCCTGTCACTCAACACCCAATGTCAGTGCATGTGTCAAGGAACCAACAGACAGAGAAATCTGTCCTCAGAGCATTAGCTCAGCATGGTTCCCATTGCTTGATCTGGGACCACTCTAACTGCCATCTGTCCTACCTTCTCTCCATGAGTCCAGACCTGGCCCTGGCCCTGGCCCTGGTCCTGGCCTGGCCTGTGTTCCACCTGGATGATTCTACTTGACCGCTTAGCTCTGCACTGGGCCCTGTGACTATGCTCTAGAGCTCAGTTCTATAAGACCAAAAGCTCTCCACCTGGATTCCTCAAAGTCTTCTGTAAGCAGCTTCATCGATTCTCTGCCTCTGTGTCAGCTGTCTCGGCCCTCAGTAAAGCCTCTTTGAAGCCTGTCGTCTCCTTTATCCTTCAGAGTCATTCTATGTGACATGGCCACTCCGGGAGCTGCTACCAATGAAGAATCAGAGCTCAGCCCATGATAAGTGGGCAAGAGTGTTGCCTGGAGAATCACTGAGCTAAGTGTTGCTCTCTGGTAAACACCCAAACATCCAGCCTGGTAAACAAGAGAATTTGGTGCCATGGTGAGAGTGGTTAGATTTAGTTATTTCCCCTACAGGTTTCCTAAAATATAATTTTAATTTCTCATTTCAAAAACATACAGAAAATGCACAACATATGCCTATTGCGATTCTAAGAACTATAGGGTGGGGTATAAGCAATACAGTATCACTTAAACTGTGGACTATATTGTGTATCTTCTCCTAGAGGAACAATGAAATATGTTTACTCCAGAAAAAAAAAAAAGGGGGTATCAACAGAATGTTCAAGTCCAGCTTGGTAAACCAATGAGTTGATTTGAGTTACGTATAGGAGCTTGAGCTATACAAAGGTCAGAAAATCCTCCTGACAACTTACAGACAGTGCAGTGCAAAGAAGAATGTACCCCAGTCAATTGTGTACCCCCTTCTATAACCTCATAAAGAAAAGCAGCCTGGTGTGGATCTCTCGTAAATGCTCTTAAACCTCTAGAACCCTATGAAACCCGTGAGCCCTATGAACTACCCATGCCCTCCTTGAGGGAATATTAATAGAGCCCTATCTTGTGGGGGCCTCATGAGCCTGGTGAGCATCTCCTTCCCTCTATGAAGGAATTTAGTACTCTGAACCTTAGCTGCTCTCTTCAAGATGACAGAGGTAGTGCCAAACTGGGAAGATACAGCTACTTCACATACACACACACACTCACACACACACACACTCACTCATGCACACTCACACACATACACACACACACACACACACACACACACACACATGAACTGTCATTGGCTGCAATTTGCCATGTAGTTATGATTTCCCTTTATAACCGTCAATTAGCAAACAGAGGCTCTTTTTATTCCATTCTTAATTGTAAACTAAGCATACACATCACACAGTAAACATGTAGGTTAAAGACTGGATACAAGGAGACTGAAGAGGTTGCAGCAAGGTCCAAGGAATTCTAAGAGGCCCAACCTCAGAGAAGTAGACAACTAAGAGATGCAAAGAAGATCTCCAAGGGCCTTAGATAATGAACTTTACGGGATCACCGCTGGAGGTACCAGCCAAGTCTCCAGATCACAGGCTTGAGCTTTGCTTCAGGGTCAAGTTGGACTACAGAAGGGTGGTGTGGGAATGTGGAGTCATGGAGGTACTATATAGAACTATGTCCCAGATTGATGAATGGAAGGATGGATGGAGGACAATTCAAGTCAGTAGCATCAGCAGTGGGAACAGAACCAACACAAAGCTCCTGGGAAAGTTAGGAGATCTCTGTGTACAGAGGACAGGTCAGCCTTTCCTGTGTTAGATGTGACCATTGCACCATTCCTTCAGTCTGGAGTATCTTGGCACCTGCTTAAATGGTCTCAATTTGCTTGATATGTTTATGGCGTGATACCCATTTTACTTTCAGAAATAAGTTACCAGTCTGCTTCTGGGTGTAATGAAGTGCAGAGTTAGTCCTGTATATTATTTACTTTTACCATTTCTGATAAAACATGCCCTAACAAAAGTAATTTATGGAATTATCTAATTACATTAAAATTTATTTAACGTTTGTTCCAGCCCACAGATTGGGTGTGCAGTCCACCCCAGCAGGGGTCACGGCAGCAAGAGCTTGAAGCAGCTGCTCGCTCACACTGAGTCTGAGCAGAGACTGAGACTGATGAGCTGTGCCGCTCAGCTCCTTTTCTCCTGGTGGTTCTCCCTTCTCCCCTCCCCCCCCAGCTCCCCACCTCCCCCAAGCCCCCCCTCCCCGCTGCCCCGCCAAAATCTGTTTCTTCCCTAGCCATGGGGTTTTAGCTGGGTTTACAGTTTACAGTATCCAGTATGTAGTCATCTGGAGCAGGCTTCATATCCAACCAGGAAGTGATGAGTTACCCACAACAGTCGCACCTCTACTGCACCCATGGACAGTTTTCAAGAATTGTGCTAACAGCTCCAATGCCTCCCACTTAACAATCGGCTGACCAAACTCAGACCCTCACCCATCTGGTCTGCAAGGATATAGACAAGGAACACAGCTGAGTAGGGCCCTTTGCTTCTCACCCTCTCAAAAAGAATCAGAGGCGTGCCATCACAGGGGAGGAGGAAGTGATACGGGCAGTAACAGACTCCCACATCAACCAGTCCAAACACTTTCTGCACTGACTGCCTGCTCCATGTGTGAAAGACGTGCCGCTCTAAAACAGCTCAATGTGTGGATTATTATTGCAGTGTATCAGACATCAATGTGGACTTCATAGGCATAAACTTTTGTAAGTCAGCGGGCTGAGTATGAGCAGGATCGGATTCTATTCTCTACCTTCTCTATGGCCCCTGCTTGACTCTGATGAGGTGACTGCATTGGATATGGGCCTGGCTTACTGTTGTCTTTCTAGAGATACACACTGGATCAGCAAGGCTAATGTTCTGTTATGAACATACATATTGCGGGCCAAGGAAGGCTTCATAATTTCAGATATTAGGATGTTCCAAACATTCCATACAGCCCTCTGAGGCTGTGCTGTGCCTCTGGGAGAGGATATTTCCACAGTGGTTTTTCCTCACATAGGAGGGAAAACCAATTGTATTTCTCTTCCTTCCTGCTAGTGCTTTCAGACAACAACAGCAATCCTGACACGACTTAGCTATTGGGAAGTCTCTTTCAAGTGCTCCCCATTATTTCTAAAGTTTTACTAACAAAAACTTGTCGTTCTCATAAAAGTTGAAAGGCTAGTAAAGTGAGAAGTCTGTGCTGTCCACTTACATATGAAAGTCAGCATCATAAAATCGGTGTGCATCCCTGAACCAATGTGTCTGTACCTGTGTACCTTTCTGTGTGTGTTTCATATATATTTTGTGTTTATAATGAAATATTTGGAGGTATTATCATTGCTACTACATTTTTCCTATCTCAAGTATGCTCCTAGAGCATTATTGAAGATAGAGGGAGGAAAGTCAAAACTTCAAGAAGTTCAATTAGGTCAGACAAATGTTGTCTGAGTTATGTAGAAAGATCTGGCAGGCTACATGAACCTGCATGTAAAAAAAGGACTGTCTCATGTGGACCACATTAGCTCTTTTATTATATTGTTACCATAACAAAAACAATTATAATCCTCACAATACCAAAAACATTTCAAATTTGCTGAAATGAGTGGGAAAGACAATCAATTGCTTTTTTTTTTTTAGTTAATAAACTGTACTATTTTGAGTAGTGATTGTTTATGAACAATGAATACAGAGCATACAGTTACCATATAGATCCTATCTCTACTTTCCATGTTAAGATCATGATACATGAAGTGATGCCTTTGTTAAAATTAATAGCTAATCCTGGATTTCATGCTTAATATTAGGGTTCATTTTTAGTTCAGTTTTCTATGGTTTTGGACAAACATATAATGAAATGTCTTTGGGGTTTCTGATTCTTTGTGGATTATTCTAACCTGCTCCCCTAGTTGGGGTGTTTTCTATGACTGTAGGTTCCGCGTAGAGGCTGGTTGTCATTAGCCTCAACATGTCTGGCAAGAACACTATAAATGATGAGGTGTTCATTGTGCATCCTGTCAGGAACATGCAGTGCCAACTTCCTCATGATTTCTGATGAGAAACTTGATTTGAGCAAGGAATTAGACAATTATAGTTAGATGTATTAGTAAAAGGAAACTTTAAATGTTTCCTTTTGACCTCTAAAAATCCCTTTCACCCAATAGCCTTCCAGTGGAATTCTTGCATCCACTGACCAACTGTAGTTAGACAATTTACTATGACAGTTTCTCATTCTTCTGGAACAAGAACCTTTCATGTCTGTATCCCTTTCTCAGACACTAAGGACTTGAATTTTTATTTACAGATTGTTATCATTTACAGTTGTTACTCCCATGGAGGCTTGATTTAAACTTGTCCAGAGAACTCTGACACCACCCCTTTGTCTTTGAACATGGCCTTGCTTGCTGGAAGGACAAGTGTCAGGTTTTCCTTCTGCCTGGGCTCTCTCTTTCTTACGCTACTTCGATTTGATAAGGGATGGTTTCTACTCTGTGCATTCTTTCTTAGATGTTGTAGCTTTAGCTCCAGTTCAAAGCTCTGAGTAAGAAGCTCTGACTTGAATAGCTATATGATCTGAGGAGCCTTCACGGTACTTAAGCCCATGATATTTATAGAGGATTGCCTCAAGGAAATGCAGGCCCTCTGATTTTAGCATCTGAAAATAAATATTTAAGGAGCTTAACAGCTGCTCCTAAGTAGTGTCCTCTTGGGCCTTCTAGAACTGCCAGCACTGAAAGTGCATAGTGTTTAGGGCCCCAGGGCTTTGACCAGAGGGTGACCCTTGTGTGCCAATCTGCAGATTACTACTAACCTTCAGCATGGAGGGTCCTTCCTTTTGTGCCTCAGCTTTACTTAGGTGGCCTATTGACAGATGGCTTTGAAAGCAAAAACATTCTTTTCCTTTAAATTTTATTAGTCTCTCAAATTTTACATCCTGTTCACAGGTTCCCCTCTCTCCCCTCCCCCAGCCACTCCTCATCCCTTCCATCCTTATCCCTCATACACCCCACCCCTCAATACCCTCAGAAAATAGCAGGCCTCTAAGGGACATCAACCAAGGGCAGCATAACATGCCACAACTAAACCAGACACATCCCATCATATCAAGGCTGGACAAGGCAACCCAGTAGGGCAAAAAAGTCCCACAATTAGGCAGAAAAATAAAGGATAGCCCCCATTCCTACTGTTAAAAGTCCTACAAAGCACCAAGCTACTTGGCCATAAAATGTATAGAGCACCTAGGTTAGACCCCTACAGGTTCCCTGACCTGTCAAGTTCTCATGAGGCCTGGTCAGTTGATTCTGTGGGCCATGTGCAAAGAGATTCTTTTTTAAAAGTACTCGTGAGAGTGTCTACAAGTGAATCACTACTCAAAGCTTTTGAGACTCATTCTGTTTACTGTATTCATAAAAATCTTCTCTATCGGGTCCTAATATTAGAAAACAGAACCACTTCTGTGTAGATGTCTGTTTTAAAGAGACCAAGAAAACTGGACATAATAGTGCTTGTTGTAGTTATACCCTGTTCTTTCTCCTAGCCCCATACTCCCAGAAATATGACTCAGACTCAAAATATACTTACAAATACCTTGTCCATATATCTAGGTTCTTTTTTGACTAGATATAACGTAAAACATCCCATTTATTCTAGCCTACGTTTTGCCACGTGGCTGATTGATTACTGGCACTCGGGCACTATGCATCCATCTGGCCACTTCCCAGCGAATCTCCAGCCTGGCTCCCTCCTTTCTTCCTCCCAGATGCCCCACCTCTCTTTCCTGTCTAAACCATAGGCCATAGGCTTTTTACTTGATGGGTGATGAGTCCAGACAATGCAGAAGATATTCTCTCTACAAGTGCTCACCTGTGGTTACAGGTATTGGAGAGGCTGAGATAGAAGGGATTCCAAATAAGCCTGGGAATCATGAACAGTCTTCATGTCAGACAGACAGACAGACAGGCAGGTAGGCAGACAGACAAAGAACTAGGGACTGTGTTCTATAAGAACATGGATTTTGCTTCCATTTATATTATGTATACTGATCCCTGCAGTGTGCGTTTTGATTTTCACCACCTCCTCCTTGGAGGAAGAATTAAGACTGTGTTCTCTGGACAAGCCTGCCTGAGTGTGACTCACCTCTACTGCACAGCTCATTCCACCAGGCACATATTCTGGCTCCTCTGCATCATGTGCCTTTTTATAAAGTTGTTTTTTTGTTTTTGTTCTTGTTGTTGTTGTTGTTGTGTTGTGTTGTGTTTTGTTTTTAGGATTTGACAAGTGAAGCTCCTGGAATCCTTTTCTTTATTTCCCATCCCCACCTCTGTGTCTCTCCCTCCCTCTCTCTCTGTCTCTCTGTCTATCTCTGTCTCTCTTTCTCTTTGTCTCTGTCTCTCTGTCTCTCTGTGTGTGTCCCTCCCTCTCTGTCTCTCTGTCTCTGTCTCTCTGTTTCTCTCTTTCTCCCTCCCTCTCTCTCTCTCTCTCTCTCTCTCTCTCTCTCTCTCTCTCTCTGTGTGTGTGTGTGTGTGTGTGTGTGTGTGTGTGTTTCATCTTTTGTGACAATGGCTTGCCATGTGGCCCATTTGCCTTAATCCTATAACCTTCCTACCCCAGCTTCCAACGTACACAGAAGACAATCATGTGCCACAGTGCCTGGCTAAAGAAGTGTGTTGTTTTATTTCCTCTCCCCATTTATTATTGCTGAAAATCAAACTGATGGTCCTAAATGTGCTGGGCAAATGCTCCATCACTAAACTCTTGCATCCTAGTCTTGATTTTCTATTTTTTCTTCATTAACGTATTTATTCACTTTACGTTATTCTCTAAGACTTGTTTTCTATTCACACTGATTACTGCTTTTCAAGGTATTTTTTAATCCCTTAGTGTGTGTTCTTACAGCACAGAAGTGGACCTGGCCAGGGTTAGCCCAGAGCTGTTTTTCTGGAAATTCTTGGAGCAGTACACTCAACAGCACAGCTGAAGCATGCCAAGGTCAGACAAGGCGAGGATCATATAGTCTCAGAGTATAGATGGCCAGAGTTAGCAACTGGGTGGTGATCCGTTTTCTTTGTGACAGACTACTTAGGACAAGGACTTCATGGGAGTGCTTAAACGGAGGGAGCACAGAGGAGGGCCAGTATCCCTGGAGGCAGAGCAGTCTCACTGGGGGGCGGCCTCACCAAGTGCTTAGCTTTAGTTCTGCCATCCATAGAAATACCAGACAGGACAGATGAAGGCCCAGCGACCCTGAACCAACAGACACTGTGGAGCAGGACTGGGCATTTGTTACCTATTAAAATTGTTTTATCCTTTGTACAAAGATAAAAGAGAATACTGCCCAGACACTCAGTAGGTCTGGGTCCAGCTCCAGCCCTTCCTTAGTTCTCTACAACATTTTGGATACTAAGTTATTGCTCCCGTGACGTGTAAGCTCTGACAGATCTCCCAAGGTTTGTCCTCAAAGACTGTAGAAGCATGCATTACTTTTATGCACATGTGTACACAGATGCACACACCTAATGTAGCCCACACTTCAAACTGAAGGAATACATGGAATTGTTATGTAAACAAGATTTTCCTCACTTAGTGACTCTTTCCTCTTATTTTAGTTTCTGTAAATGAAATAATTGTAAGATTACATTTAAGAGGAAGCTAACACCCTTTCAATATTCAAGATTACAAAGAGGTAATGATGTTATCATTATTTTAGAATATAAAACAACTTTTATATTCTTTAAATGAATTACTTTTTATTTGCTTTGAAGTGAGTTCTATTTTTCTATGACTAAGGACTACCAAATACTTCTTGTTACTTATTGAACATGACATATTATATTCATATTGAACTGTGGTTATTTTTAATAGTGTAAATATTACTATGTTATAAATAGTTGTCTTAGTTAGGGTTTTACTGCTGTGAACAGACACCATGACCAATGCAAGTTTTATAAAAGACAACATTTAATTGGGGTTGGCTTATAGGCTCAGAGGTTCAGTCCATTATCATCAAGGCAGAAACATGGCAGCATCCTGGCAGATATGGTACAGGAAGAGCTGAGAGTTCTATCTCTTCATCTGAAGGCAGCTAGTAGAAGACTGACTTTCAGGCAACTAGGGTGAGGGTTTTAAGCCCACACCCACAATGACACACCTACTCCAACAAGGCCACACCTACAAATAGGTTCACTTCCTGGGCCAATCATATACAAACCATCACATTCCACTTCCTGGCCACCATAGGCTTGTTCAAACATGAGTCTATGGGGGCCATACTTAAACATAGCATAATGCAAAATGCATTTAGTCCAACTTCAAAAGTCCCTGTAGTCTATAGCAGTCTCAACAGTGTTAAAAGTCCAAAGTTCAAGGTCTCTTTTGAGATTCATCCAATCACTTAAATGTAATTCTCCAAGCAAGACAGGAAACCAGTTGGGCAAAATCCAAACTCTGGATCTCCATGTCTGGTGGCAGAGCAGTCTTCAGATATCCAAATCCTTTTTCATCTTTGTTGACTTCAACAAGGTTCTTTCTCCTGGGCTTGTTCCACCCCCTGTTAGCAGCTTTCCTTGACAGGCATCCTGTGGCTCTGGCATCTTTAACATCTTGGGTACCCCAAGTCAATTTCAGCTTCACAGCTTCTTGTTCCAATGTCTGAGATCCACACATGATCTTCTGTGTATCCCCAAAGAGCTGGTGTCATGTCTCCAGCTCTGCCCTCTGTAGCACTCTAAGTTCAGATTGATCCACTCCACTACCACTGCTGTTCTTGGTGGTCATCCCATGGTACTGGCATCTCCAATATGCTAGGGTCTTCCACTGCAACTATACTTCACCAAAGACTCTCATAGGCTCTCGTTATGGTACCAAGCCTCAACTCCTTTGCATGACCCCTTTAGTCCTGGGATGTCAATTACAACTGAGGGTACACTTTTACCAATGGCCTTTAATGGCCTCTCACAGTACCAAGCCTCAGCTGTTATTCATGATGCCTTCATGCCTTCAAAACCAGTACCACCTGGATGATTCTTATATGTTACCAAGTACAGCTGTAGCATGAGGAACACTTGGCTATCTCTGGAATACAGCTTCTTTGTGCTCTCAGAAAACATTTCCCATATTTCACCTCAGTGATGCTGGTTTTTTCTTAATCACCACTAATTTCTTAGCTCCAGCCAACCAGCATCAATTGTCCCAGTAGTCTCCTTCTTCTCTTGAATATAAAGCCAGAGACACTTGGCTGAAGCTGCTGAGTTCTGCTGCTTGCAGGAGCTAGAACATTGCCCCCCCCACCTTGTTCTATTACATTATCACTAGCTTCCTTTTTCCTAGCTCCTTCACTGCCTAAATTGGCTGTCCTGAATCTTGCTCCTTAGACTGACTTTGAACTCAAGAGATCTGCATGCCTGTCCCCTAAGCACTGGGATTAAAGGTGTGGTCCACCAAGCCTGGATTAAAGTTTTTCTTCACCTAGAATTTGTTCTGTTCTAGGCTGGCCTTGAGCTCAGAGATCTGCTTATCTTTGCCTCCTAGGATTAAAGGCTTGTACTACCATGCCTGGACCTAAAGTTAACTGCTTCAATCTCACCCCCAAGGTCACCACTCCTTTAATTCAGTTTAATATACTTGAATTCAGTTCCATTTCACTTCCTGTAGTCCCTTTAATACTCAAACTATATATTTTGTACTTTTCCTTTCTCAGCTTGCTATGTTTGTTCAAAATTCTCTTAATCAGACTTAACCAGAGAACAGTCTTTGTTGGGCTTCTTTGAGACTTCCTTTGCAGATGCAATTAATATAAATCTCTTTACCTTAGTCCTGGGCAGTCTCTTCAGACAATGGCAAAAAGCAGCCATGTTCTTCACCAAAACATCACAAAACAGTCTCTCAGCCACATATTAAAGTTCTCCACTGAAACCTCTTGGGCCGTCAGGCCTACACAGTTCAAATGACCCTCAGCACCACTGTCTTCCACATTCCTACTATTCTGACCCATTAAGCCCCACTTAAAAAATTCCATGGCTTTCCAAATCCAAAGTCCCCAAATCCACATTCTTCTGAACAAAAGCATGGTCACGCCTATCACAGCAATACCCCAGTCCCTGGTACCAACTTCTGTCTTAGGGTTTTACTGCTGTGAACAGACACCATGACCAATGCAAGTTTTATAAAAGACAACATTTAATTGGGGTTGGCTTACAGGCTCAGAGGTTCAGTCCATTATCATCAAGGCAGAAACATGGCAGCATCCTGGCAGATATGGTCCAGGAAGAGCTGAGAGTTCTATCTCTTCATCTGAAGGCAGCTAGTAGAAGACTGACTTTCAGGCAACTAGGGTGAGGGTTTTAAGCTCACACCCACAGTGACACACCTACTCCAACAAGGCCACACCTACAAATAGGTTCACTTTCTGGGCCAATCATATACAAACCATCACAATAGTATAAACTTCAATTACTGATTTTTCTTAGGAGACTTCATTGTGAGAGCAGGAGCTCACAGATGAGCACCAGGAAAACTGGAAATGTTAAGCACATAGGCTTTCTCTTCAATAGAAGGGATGTGTGCCTGTTTTCTACCCAGAAGGCTGGCATAGATGTAGTTATAGCCTGGTAATGTGTCCTGTCCATAAAACCAGTCCATGCCTGAGTCTCCTTGACTATTAGGTTTATCCCAGACACTTCCTCCCCTGATCTTTAGCTTTAGCCTTTCTTCCCAGTCAATCGAACCCATCACTAGGGGAGATGACACACATACTTATACCTTGCTGACCTCTACACTGTTTTGGTCAGAGACTATGCTAGATCCTAGGCCCTTAAGCTATAGCTATCTTTAGTAGTTTCAATGTAGTCATGCCTCAAGCTTTATTTTATGTGTTTCATTGGGATAACTGCTACCAGGAAACTTGTTTCCAAAATTGTACCATACTTAGATATGTTTGAAATAAACTGCCCGGTGTCAGACTCTAAAATTTTGAATCAGGTAGGATATCTAAGTCATATTGAACTGGATTTTCTTCTTGCCTCTGGTGGATTGTTTCTCTGCCTTCATCAAGCCTTGGTTCTCTCTCTCTCTCTCTCTCTCTCTCTCTCTCTCTCTCTCTCACACACACACACACACACACACACACACACACACACTTCACCAGCTAAGCTTAGATGATCAGAATGTTATAAAACAAAGTGTAGTCTCCTGAAGATTGTCTGAAACTAACCTACAGCATCACTGTAATCATTTTATATTTGTTTGGGGTTCTTTGCTTTGTTTTGTTTTTTTGTTTTGTCATTTTGTTTTGTGAGACAGGGTCTACTAACCTTGGCTGGCCTGGAGCTTAAAATGTAGACCAGGCTGGCCTCAAACTCACAAAGATCCTCCTACTTCTCCCTCTTCAGTGCTGGGATTAAAGCACCCATTATCAGCACTATGCTATTTCTGAAGCAGTGCTTCTTAAAAGTATTTCCCTGGATTAGATTGAAGGTTTAAAAATACTAAAGTCCTTTTTAGTACTGGCAAACTAAACTATGTTTCATTGTTTTTAACCAATATTCTTTTAGGTATTAGTTTTTAATTATATTACAAATTGAAAACAGTCAGATCTCTTTTCCTTATTGTGAGTGATTACATGTAAATGTGTCGCATAGTTTGTTCTGTTTTGAGTACACACATCTGAACTTACAGTCACTTGAAGAAACACGGGCTTAATGAGTAGCATAGGCTTCATAGTTGCACAGTGCCAGGACTTTATTTCCAACTTTGTCTATAGCCTGCAGCACTGAAAGGACTGAGAAGGTATAAATTTGAGATTTTAGACTACAATTCCGACAGTGTCTAAGAAATCCTTTAATATTTACTTTAAATTCTTCATAAATCTTTCTACTTATATATAAAATTATCTTATGTTGGGCTGAGGATATGGATTAGTGACAGAGCACAGGTCAATCATATGTTACAAGGCTCCATCCCCAACACAAGAAAGGGAAGAGAAGGGAAGGGGAGTGTAGGAGAGGGGAGGGAAAGGGAAGGGAAGATGATAAAGAAAGGGGAAGTAGAAGGGGAAAGGGAGAAAGAAAACCACCACATTTCATTACAAATATTTGGCCTTGAAGTAGCATGGTTATCTACTGTGGACGTGGATGTTCTGAACGTGCTATTAACCCTAGAGCTTTTCTGTACACTAGGGAGCACTTTCCCACTAAGCTTCATTCTAAGCAGATGCTTCAGCTAACTAATAAAGAATGACCTGCACTGAGCTGTACAATCTGGATCAAGCATTTGAAGAAGCTTTTAAGTCATTGAGGCTCCACTCAACTGGAGAACTGCAGTGCTTCCCAGAATACAAAAGTTACCTGTCCTTCATTAACCGTGATCCTTACCTCAGAAACAAGTCTAGCTCTACAGACTGTTGCCTACAGAGAAGTCTGTCTCTAACTAGGAAAATGTAAACACTGTCCAGACTTCTAGTGGAAGAAAGTCTTCATCAGTTTCTACAGAACAAAACTGAAAACCTATGGGTACAACCTGCCTTTTTCCAGAAAAAGAGAGAAAAAGGCAAGAGGATGCTGAAGCTGTCTACATTGATTGATGAATCTCTATGTTATCTCAAGTCTTGTACTCAGTGAATTGATAATACTACACACACACACACACATTATACCTTGGGGAAAAGAAAAGGCAGTCAGAAGACCATGGTTTGCCAGAGGATAGCCAGAGTACTGAGGTATTAGTGGAGCACAAGGGAGACGACCAACATCCAGAGAAAGCTGATGTGTGTAGTGAGATGCTCTTCGCTTCTAGGAGAGAGCCTCTTCTATTAATAGCTTGTCCAGTCTGCTCAGGAAGCCACCAGGACGCAAACTACTGTGCATGTGCTCACTGCTGTGAGCTAGGCCACCACAACTGCTAACTGGAGTCCCCATCCAGAGAGGCACAGTTTCCACATCATGGATTCAGCTGCCCTTGAGCTGAATATTATTGACATATTAGGGGAAGATCTCATATTTAAACATTTGCAGGCTTTTGTTCTTGTTGTGACAACATTTTAGCTTGTGTTTATATTTTGTCAATATAAAAGTAGGCCTAAGAGGATTTCAAATGCTGAAGAAGGATGTTTCTAAGTAATACGCACATACTCTGCCATTTCAGAAATGAAGGACATATTAGAGTCTCACAAGAAACACTGGGTCTGGGGAACCTGCACTGAAAAGGAAAACTTTAGTCAACATCTACTGTATTTGTAATATTATTAATGAAAATTTTTATGTCAAACAATTATTAAGTATAGGTTAGATGGCCTTGTGCTTTCTATTTGCTATATAAACTTTTTTCCTATATTTTGTTAGTTTAGTTGGTTTTATAGATTTTTTTTTCAACATAGTATTGCTAGTCTTACCACATTCATGGTATAACAGAAGTGCTGACACATAGAACCTAGATATTGATTTAAAAGCTTTCTGTCCTATACATGTTAAATTACCCTTGGCATGACTTTCTTAATTCTTTACTTCATTTTGAGTTGATTCTTGCAAATAAGAGTGCAAGATTCTTCTCTATTTTGGTGCTGGTTTTGATTGTCCATTTGATTGGTTTAAGGAATGCCTAAAGAGCTAACTTAGCCTATCATCCCAGCTCTTTGGTAGACTGTGGTAGGAGGCTGCTTAGTTTTAACTGTCAGCTAAAGGCACGCCCTTAATCCTTATCATCATAACCCACCCATACTAGTACTTTATCATGGCTAAAAGACTCACTGCCTAATATGAATCAATTCTAAATATAAAACATAAATTGATTCTTGCTGAATTTTCAGTAGGGAGATATGGTTTATTAGAGTGACATATTAAAAGAGAGAGCCATATATGAGCAAGACAGGATGATATAAAGGATGATATAAAGTATCTAAATGGTCATAATGAAAACCATTATTTTTACAGAAAAAAATTAAATATGTCACTGACAATTGGCCTGATTCTCTAGGTGATAATATTCAAGACCAAATTGCAACCATAAGGCTCCTAGTCAAAAGAAAAAAAATGAATGCAGAGCCAAGTTGTGTATAATTGTTTCAATCACATGAAGCACCATCATAGGTTGCTACTGCATCTAAATGCAAAGTGCTCTGTAAAGTTAATGTGGACATAAACAACGAGAAGTAACATGGATCATGGGACCAGGAAACTATTATTAAACTTTGCCAAAGTGAGTAACTCTGTGTTCCATTTCCTTAACTCTAAACTAGATGGGTTGTTTTTATATTAAAGATGTTATAATGAATAAATGAGTCATTCAATCATATTTGCACATTGGTTAGTTGTTATATCCACTCTTTAAAAAAATGTTGAACCTTTAATTTTGTGTGCAGGAACACATGCATGCATGCACAGATGATATTTGATGTGACCACAGAGGCCAGAAGAGGGTTTGGACCCAATCAAACTGGAGGTATAGGTAGCTATTAGCCACACTGGGAATTGAACTCTGATTTACAAGAACAATTCAGACTATTAGCTGATGAGCCATCTGTTTAGTTCTTCTATATTTATTCTAAAACAAACAAACAAACAAACCCCAAAAAACAGAGCCTTATGCTACAAATTGTTTTGCTTTGGGGGTTTGGTTTTTTTCATCTTTAAAGTAAATTAGATTTAAATTTACCCTTGATGTTTTTATAAGGGCCAACAATCCCCCCTCCCTGCAAAAAACACATTCAAAAATATGAAAACTGTCTTCATTGTGATGTAGATGCAGAAATACTTCTGATAAAATGTAGAAACAAACTTTCATGGCCATTTTCACTGTGGAAGTAACTTGACGCAAGCAAATTTAATCAGTTGTTTATTAATCAATTGCACCATAGACTCTGTGTGTTGAGGTCATCCAGGGCTGAAGGTAAACACTCCTTGAAGCAACTGAATATAATCAATTGCTTGTAATATACACCATTGACTTCATGTGCTGAGGTCCTACAGAGATGTAGGAAGAGATTCCTTTTCTCCACTATGTCAAAGAATAAAACATTAGGGAAAAACAAGGTCTTAATGCACAGCTAAGTTTTACTGAAAGCAGACATGCACAGCCAAGTGTGCTAAGAGTCAGACTGCCAGCGAGGCGTGCCCTCAAAGATGGTATCTGAGTTGGTCTGACAGAGACAAAGTTATTTTATCTCTAGAGATTGGATGAGTTCCTTTTCTCCTTCAGAACTGGCTGGTTTTTACTATTACAAGGGCTTGGATAATCTAGGCAAAGAAAGGAAAACATGTTGGTACATCTCCTAACCCCATAGGCAGTTTGAAAGTCTTATGGAACAGTTCTTCCCAGTGGGAGAAAGTCTTTTCCTGCAGGGGGACAGAGAAGCAGCAGAAGCCAGCCATCTTAATTTTTTAAGTGAAAAATACATTAATCCACCTAGACCCTCTTTTCCCTGTCTATATACTTGCCCAAGGTCTATCTAATTCAGTCCCCTATTCTCCCCTCTCATAGGGTGCTTTATCTGCTGTTAGGGAAGAAGTACTCTGGCTACTTCCTGCATCAATAATGAGGATGTTCCCAGGCAGGCTGATTTAAGGGGTAAAATGTTGAGACCAGGGACACAGGATGAAGGACAATCATTTGATGGTGGTATACCTTCTTTGGATATTTAATACCAGATATAACATCTGTAAAATGCATAAAATAAGAATAGCAGCCTACCAAAAGGATAATCCAATGAATTATGCATCCCATCTTATCCCATGTCAGAGGAGGGAATATGAAGAGAGCCACCCAAAATATGTTTGATACTCACTGTCATTAGTATAGACAAGATCAAGAGTACCCTTGTCACTCTTCTCTATAAAATGTGTTTTATGGAGTAATTATTGGTCTGGTTTAAGAGTTTAAGGAGTTTTTTATTTGTCATATTAAATATGGAGATCAGCCATTGGTTTTTGACTATCTCAACCTCATAGAGAACACTGACGGATAAGATAAAAACATTTTTTCTACATCCAGAATGACATTGTTTTGTTTGTCATATCAAAGTTTAACTGAAATGAGCCAACAATTACATCAGTCTCCCATAGGGGAGCAAATGCCTAAAGACTTCACAAAAGAATTTAGTTAAAGTAACTGTCTCATTAGGTGTGCCCTTCCAGCAACATATGTCCCTGGCCAGAAAGGGAAATAATGTCTGGTGGATGTTAACAATATGGGCTAAACCAAAGTGGAATCTGGATTCTGTTCTTATAGAGAACATGAAAACATATCAGCATCCAACTGACAATCTGAAAGAAATGTAAACATTGAGTCTAAATTTTGGTTGTGTTTGTTTGTTTCTGATTGTGTTCCATAGTTGGTAAACGTATTCTTAGATTTGGCCTCAGGGTTGAAGAAGCTGGTCCTGGTTTTCTGAGCTACAAGTAGGCTCTGTAGTGTGGAATAAAGCAAGGGGCTTGCTTGGAAGCATTTCCTTCTCAAGGAGAAAATGTTATGTCTATACAATATGACATGAATTTAAGTCTGGAGGAGTTTGATCTATTGAACTGGAAAGATAGCAATTGTTGACCCAGGGCAGGAGTGCTGGAAGACAAACATGTTTGGATGTGAAGTAGAACAGCCAAATCTCATCTCCAGAGCCAGATTAGCAGTGCTTTCAAACAGCATATGAAAGTTTGCTAATATAATCCACGTCAAAGTATCTATTCCACTATAAACTAGAAATACCACGTGTTGCTTTAGGAGGTATCAGAGAAGAGAAGGGAACCCAGTGGATTATACAATATAGGAATCTTGATGTTGAGCCCAGTGATGACAAGCTGGATCATAGAGTCTCTCCTTATAACCTGTACTGAATTGTCTAACAGAATCTTATCTATTAGGCTGCATATTGGGGACAGTGGCTGAAAAGGCACAAAAAGCATCATCAGATACAGAACACTTAATTCTGAAGGTTCCATTCTCTTATCTTTGCATCTTATAAGATCATGGATGTGTGGTACCCTGCATTCTCAATCAGGCAGTATTAAGCTCTTACAAGTATGAGTCTCTACCATTAGACACTGGATATCCTAGCTTCTGTTAGTGTAACCCTGACTAGTTGAAAACAAAGTAAGGGCCTTTCACTTAAGGCTGTGAGAAGCTAGAGTTTTTTCGCGCTTCAGGTGATAAACTAGCAAAGAATAGAGACAATCTTAGGAATATTGTTTTCCATCCATAATGAAAAGGCAAATGGGAGAATTTTGTGACATGTGTTCTTTTCCACTCTTCCTTCTTAGTCCATTGTCTAAAATGATATTTCTGGGCTATGGAGAGGGAGACCTCAGAATATACTGATTGATCTTAGCTTCCCTGATTTGAGCTAGAAATGGTCCATGTTTTCTGTGGTCCTGATTCCTGATATCTTTGCTATACATATTGCTGATCTCATCTGTGAAGCAAGCATATATAGAAAAGATTGATGGAACATTGTATATCCTGTCCCTTGTCTCTCAATGCTTTGTTTAAAGAAGCACAACCCCACTGAGCACCATAACAATTCCCAGGTATGACTGGTTAGCCCTCAAGAAGGGCACATAGTAGCTTAGCAACCTACAATCTATGGTAAAGTAGACTAGAGTGACCTCTCCTCTAAGGCAGAGGGGAGTGGGACTCCTACCCATCTCACAAAGTAGCCTAAACAAGTGATAGCTCATAAGAAACTACCCATCTCAAAGCCTGACATAAGCTTTGAGGGTGCTTAGCAGAACATGGAGACAGGAAAGGCCGCATTGCTCCAAGTGAAATAGAAAGGGGGAGATTCCTATGCCTTCTGGCCTTCCCAATCTCTTGTCTGTTCTCTGTATCAGTCAGCCCATATTTTATTTTAATTTAGACAGCAAGCAGGGTAACTATCCAGTGTAATTTTTTTTATTTAATGGGGGCTATCAGGACTAGGAGAGCTCTTTGTAATTTAGCATGTGCAAGTTGGACTTGTTCTAGAGAAGACTAAACATATAAAACAACAGCAAAGACAAAAATTAAAGCATTGATCTGTTCTTTTCCTTAACCTCCTTAACCTCACTGTGTTACCGTAACAGATGGAGAAAACAAAGCAAAGATATACAGGGAGTGATAGGTCAGGAACAGGCAATCAATGGAGAAGCCTTGAAGGGATGGGAACATTCTTTCTCAGTTAGGGTAAAACAACCCTAGAGCAATATCAGGCACAGAAAGCAGAATTTAAGATCCAGAGGAGTGTACTCTATCTCTAGCCTCCTGCTGATCTTGCTTTGGCTGCAACAGCTGCCTACAAGCAGCAACTTGTCTAACAGCTGGTAATTCATCATTCATGCTCTAGTTGGGATCAGTGCTTTCCCAATATTTGTCTCTGGGCCACGGCAAAGTCACATGAATTTTCTAAGTCTAGGGTGTTTCCTTTGTTAGTTGAGCAGTGTTGGTGGCACATGGCTGGGAAAACTCTAAATCTTCTTTAAAACCATATATCCCCAAACCCCCCCCCCATAGTAGTCTATTTTTCCTCCTTAGTCTGTATCAGGAAGTGCATCGGCCTTATCAAGTAAGCAACACAGGCCATGTTAGAGCCTCCTCCACTTCCCTCATTCAGTGATCCCATTAGTCATCAGAAAGATGAAAATCAAAAATGAAAAAAGAAATTGTGAGGACAATCCAGGAGTGGTGGCACATACCTTTGATCCCAGCACTCAGGAGGCAGAAGCATACAGACCTCTGTGAGTTCAAGGCCAGCCTGGTGTACAACAGGAGTTCAAGGACAGACAGGGCTATAACATAGACAAAACTGTCTCTAAAACAAAAATAACAACAAAACAACAGCAAGAAGAAAGGAGGACATGACTGGGACAGAACCCTAGGAGTTCAATCATGCCCTAAATGTCTCAGTAGTACTGGGAAGTTTTATGGGTGCTGACATCTTGATGATGTTATTAACCAAGATGGCCATTCTTATTTTCTAGTATGAGGTCAGCTCCATAATAAAATAAGTCTACTCTTCTACCCGGGGCATGGTCATGGGGATGCAAATATCTCAGATTAAATGTTGTCACTTATTTTACTGTTTTAAATAAGTGCCGAACCTCAACCCAAAGGAGAGTCCATAGATAGCTTTTGGAGTGGCTAGAATCACAGTGTGTCTTTCCTCCAAGATGGTTTCTAGAAAGGGATAGAGAAAAGGAATTTTACTGCCATTCCATTTTTATGTTAAAACAACAGCGGACCTGTCCCTCAGGGTTCCAGAAGGCTGGGAGAAAGGTGGGAGGAGCAGGTGTTTTGAAAGAAACCAAGAGCTGTCAGTCTCCAGGCTGAGAGTAGTAGCTCCACACATCTCCCTAAAGAATGTGGCCTATGCTACTTCAGATCGTTTTATCACTCAGTTTTCTAAGAAAATGGGCCCCTTTCTTCCTGCAGCCCTTGCTATGCATGGAGCAGACTTCCCTCTTAGAACCTTTTCTTGGGTAAGGTTTCATCATGAGCAGCATGTGTACAACAGTATACCTGTTGAAAGCAAGACTTTGGGTTAGTAAGACAAATAGGTTTTGTTTGTTTTGTCGTGGTTGTTGTTATTCTTACTGGTTTTGTCTCTATTCAAATCTTTGATTGCTCGGTGATTTAACTTCCTTAAATACTATCATATATACAGGGCTACCCACTTAATGATCCCTTTTATTTTGTCTCAAACAGGTGGGCTGAAAATGGGGAAGAAAAGTAGAAATAATTATGATTCCAAAGATAAAAGGATAAGACTCAATCTCAACTGGGGTAAAATTTATGAAGAATGACTCCCAGAACTGAGTGGTCACAACCCTGAGGTCTGGCTACCTTGCATATACAAACATGCAGGGGGAGTAGCTAAGGGGGCCTTTCCTTGTTAGCCTTTCAAAGACAGGAGGAAAAACGAAAAATGCCAGCCTCAGTGTCCAGCCCTACCCACTGCCATTCCAGGATGCAGGAAAGACCCTGGCCACAGTCCCTGTTCCCTTCACAGTTTGGCTTAGCAAGCACTGGTCCTGGATGCATCTAAGGAAAAGCTCCCAAATTGAAACCATCATGGTGAGTCATCCAGGGTTGCAGGAACAGATTCATTTTCTCAGCTGATTGAAAGAAGGAGCAAACAGGAAATGCACCCGGCCAAGTTTTAGAGAAAGCAGAAGATGTTACTGTTTCCTTGACGTGCTGTTTGTGCCTCTGAGAGCACTGAGCTGTCTTTGTGCTCTGCTGTGAGTCATCCCAGCAATTGCAGATCACAGGACAAGAGGAACTCAGTGTCCCTTTCATGCTGGCTGTTTTTTCTCAGTGGAGTTGGTTCTTATTTATTCTCCTGACACTTCAAGACAGAGGTAGCTGCAGGTGACATTTTGGAGCTCTAATGGGGTTTGAGATGTCCTCCCATGCTTCCATTTCCTGTTGCTCCACACTTGGTTGCTATAGTGATGTATTTTGGATAACGTCATGTGTCACTCTCTCTCGCTTAGGTTCACGTAGAGCTTCAGGTTTCTCATTATCTCTCACTGATTTTAGCCACCTGACTAATATAACTCATTCCCAGCACTGAGCAATACATGGGAGCTGTTGATTTTTATTCGTGTCAATGGAATACTTACGTGGAAGCTGCTGCTGTTCCTCTGGTGTTTCTGTTTGACCATGCAACATCATGTTCTCAACGTGACTGGCAGATTTGCTTTCTCCACGCTCTTTTAAGTAAAATAAAGCAGAAGACTGGCTAAAAGAACACGTTTGAAAATCTGAGTCAGGGGACAAGCCCTGCCTGTCACAGGCTCTGTGATTATAAAAAGATAAAGGGTTATATGTTCTATGAGGGTGTGGTGAGGTGTGTGGGGAGGGTATGTCTCAGTGGGCCCATGCCAAGGCATCCCTTTCCCCTGAGAGGCCAGCCACACAAAGGTGTAGCATAGAATAGAGTTTATTTAGGGCATGGGGAGGGGAGTTAAGAGGGTAGTAGAGGCAGAGAAAGGCAGAGAGAAGGAGAGACCAGCCATGACCACTTGGAGAGAAGGGGGAAAGGAATAGGGAGAGAGGGGGAACAAAGGGGTAAGAGGCAAGAGAGAGAAGCAAGAGAGTGAGAGAGTAAGAGAGAGGAGGGGGCAAGCAGCTCCTCTTATAGGCCCGCCTACCTGGCTGTTGCCAGGTAACTGGGATGGAGCTTAGACAGAATCCTCACACAGGCTGTTTGGATTAGCCCACAGGAAGTCACACTGTGAGTTGATTCTCTTTGGTTTGTAATATCTTGCATGTAAGCAGGATGTTTTCTATGAATTAATTTACACTATATGTTTATAATAGTCTCTAAGGCATTTTCATTAAAATGACAAATTGTTGTGAATTTTCCCCCATTAAATGGACTTTACTGACTTGAGTGTGGTTTTATATGTGTGATTTTATAATTTGAGATGCTGACTCAGGATGCTACCAACAAATTTGTGACCAGTCTGGT